>JAXIVJ010004605.1:0-81392 GCA_036785665.1 Chirona hameri
CTGTTTCGGGCATTGTATTCGGTTCGGGCCGATGCGTGTGGCTGCAGCGGGTGCTCTCCTCACCTGGAGCGCCTCTGAAGCTGGTCGCAGTGTGGGCGCCGGTGCTGAGCGACGGATCAGAAGCCTTGCAGACGCTGACACCACCGTGCGTGGCGCCGAAGCCCAGCAGGTGTGACGCGCACCGGTGCCCGTGTGAAGCGCCGAATACACCAGCACAGCTATGTTCGACTGGAGTGTGCTTCGTTTGGGCCAGTCGTCGGTCGCCGTCAGTGGGAAGCCGGATCAGTTGAACATGCCGTTAGCAGTTCAGGAAGCGTTGATATAGCCAGGAATGCTATTACAGCTCCCCGACGGAGTCTTGGCATTCTACGATTTGATGAGTTTGTCTGCAGGGTTTGGAATGTGTGGATTTTGTGGAGCTATGTTGTTGTTTTGCGCAGTTTGGTGTGCAGTAGGTATGCGCCGATAGATAACTACTTTTGTGGTGCATTAATACATAACTGTGGGCAGTTTTGACATTTATTTCGTTGTCAGACCTTGCTCTACTGAGCAGGGTTGTGCTCGACTCATATTTTTTTTTAGACTGACTCGACTTTGACTCATTTTGAAGGGACTCTGACTCAACTCTGACTCAAGAGGGAATTTTTGTTTTGAGTCGACTCAACTTTGGACTCATTTGCTGTTACCACTGACTCAACTCTGACTCAAGCGGGGAGACAATTTTTTTAGTTGACTCAACTTTGACTCATTTGCTTTTACCCCTGACTCAACTCTGACTCATGTGGAAGTTTCTTGAGTCGACTCATTTTTGACTCATGTTCAACGGACTTCACGACTGATTCAAATGTAGGTATTTGACTTGCAAAAAGTCATCAGAATATTATATGTAAATACTTGTATTTGTATTTACACTGGATCAAGGCACATGAATATTACATTATTATAAACAAAATATACTGCATCCAGCTGCATTGTAAGATATATTCAAATATATATGTTCCTAATAGCAATAATGATAATAATACAAACCAAATGTATGGTTCGTGTATAAACATTCAAGAAAAATTGGTATTTACCTATATGTGTTCGTAGGGGTTATGGAATGTTTTAGTTCAAGTTAGATCGGTTGTCAGTGACAGGGAGCTTAAATGTATTCTCTGGGTACGTGAGTAAGTATGCTCAAATATCTTCAGTTGGCTTTAATTATTGGTATCTTGTAATTGTCATTATTTTGATGCTATTCGATGCAGTGTAAATCATGTTGATATGGTTATTATTAGGTTATATATACTGCAGTTATCATGTTTATGTATGCGTTTAATGTTGTATTGCTTCACTTAAGATAAGGAGCAGTCGCAAAGTAGGCGATGTAATGAAGTACTCTTGAAGTTATTTGTTAGATAGAAAATTGATATATTTTCAACTAATGATTATAAAGTTGTTTGAAAAGCACCCAAACTCACACCCTCACACTCAAGAACATTGTTTGGACGCCTTTATTATTTAGTTGCTAGGATTGTTTTTCTCGTCAGATGTGACTTCGACTCGTAAGAGGATGAGTCGACTCAACTTTGACTTGAGCAGCATCCAGGCGACTCAACTTTGACTCAAGCGACATCCATGTGACTCAACTCTGACTCAACTCAACCCCTCTATTTTTCTTAAGTGACTCGACTCTGACTCAAGTTGAGTCCCTATTTTCTTAAGCGACTCAACTCTGACTCAAGTTGAGTTGAGTCAGTTGTGAGTCAAATTTGACTCACCGACTCTGAGTCAAGCACAACCCTGCTACTGAGTACGTTTAATTTAACTCACGGTCGATTTTCCCAGGCTGCGCCTGCGTCGGTCGCTATTTTATACTGTAATTCAGTGTGTGGATCCCAGCAACGTTGATCCCATAAATTCATCCGTGTAAAGGTTTAGAATCAATCTTTGGCGACAAAAACTCACAAAGCCTCAGTTTTTCACAGCCATCAACATCTGTGAAAACCTATGTCTCATTCACCCTTCCAAACATCCTACTGAGTCATGCTAACATGTACCATTGCAATTCATTTTCTGTGATATCTACTTTAATGGGAATATTTCAAATTCACACTAATGTTAAAAAATGTGACTTTTTGTCAGTCAAATGTACGAATTTAATTTCTCATAACTAGGAATTCGTATCGTCTAAGCAGCACCTCGTACCGCCAAATGCACGGTGACCAACCCCGGCCGTGGCCAGTACAGCTGATCGCCGCTGCGCCGCCGGCCCGGGCCGCAGTCGATATTGACCCACCAGTAACCACCCACCCACCCACCAGCGGCAGCTGTCTGTCCCGCCGTCTACCGGCCGGCCCGGGCCGCAGTCGATATTGACCCACCAGTCACCACCCACCCACCCACCAGCGGCAGCTGTCTGTCCCGCCGTCTACCGGCCGGCCCGGGCCGCAGTCGATATTGACCCACCAGTCACCCACCAGCGGCAGCTGTCTGTCCCGCCGTCTACCGGCCGGCCCGGGCCGCAGTCGATATTGACCCACCACCCACCCACCCACCAGCGGCAGCTGTCTGTTCCGCCGTCTACCGGCCGGCCCGGGCCGCAGTCGATATTGACCCACCAGTCACCCACCCACCCACCAGCGGCAGCTGTCTGCCCCGCCGTCTACCGGCCGGCGAGCTGCTAATGGATCGACTGACAGGACAACAATGAATCAGTTGATGTGTTTGTGTCAACAGGGACCTTGGGAAAATATGGTGTGGATGAGATACAAATATATGTTTAAGGTGAAGGACGCATGTCGAAGCGTTGAAGGCGAATAATGTTTAACTGATCTCTTAGTGTCTAGCGCTACACTTATTTCCTTATAACCCTTGCTTAATACTTGGCGGATTTAGAGAAGGCAATCCGCTCATAGCCCTGAAAGTGACCATCGTTAATATATATGACTCATTTCATAATTTTAAGGCAAACCAAGCATATTTCGATAAATCAGTTTTTAGTCAGTACTTCGATAAGTAAATGGGCGCAAATTAACCTGAGGAGTCGGTGCGCCCTAAAACCCCAATAAACAAACAAATATTTCGATAAGTAAGCTAAATCTTGAGTTGAAAATGTTGTGAAACTCTTTCTTAATTAAACTGTCTGTACTGTGAACAATTATTTGGCCTTACTGTATCCACAAGCAGGCATTATCAGAGCATTCGAAAGCAAAACGAATAGCTCTGCACTGCAAATGACCTGAAAATAAATTATGCGACTTAGTTATCCAAACGTCATTTCTACGCACATATAACGGTGTCCGGACAAAATGGCGAATGTCATTTTGCCGAATGCAGATTGTCGAAGGACACTTTGACATGTCTTTTGTCGAAATGTGAATATGCCGGAAAGCAAAATGGCGAATGCTAATTGTCGAAATGCGTTTTTGCCGACGTGTCAAAATGTCGAAATGTATTTTTGCCGACGTCATTTTGTCGAAATGTGATAAATCGAAATGCTTTTTGCCCGAAATGCCTTTTTCCGAAATGTCGTTTTGTCGAAATGTGAAGAAAAAAACTCGAAATGTCTTTGCCGAATGCCACTTTGTCGACGTGTCAAAAGGTCGAAATGTCTTTTTGCCGAAATGTCATTTTGACATGTGAAAAAATATAAATGCCTTTTTGCCGAATGTCATTTTGTCGACATGTGAAAAGGTCGAATGCCTTTTTTTCCGAGCACATCCTGCTCCACTGTCCCTCCCTTGCTCCTGCGGTTTTGCACCATCCACCAGGGTTTGCATTATAGGTGGCAAAAGTTCTCGGCTGGTTTCAGAGCCCCTCTGCAGCTTTTTGAAGGTCAATTATCTGGCAAAAAAAAATACCTGGGTCATTTAAATCCTCTGTATCCGAATAGGGGGGGGGGGCGCCATTGTCCTCCCCCGCCTGGCTGCGCCCCTGTCTTCTACCTCCAGGAGCTCCCCGGCTACGGTTCCCGCTCAGCGGGGAATAACCGACGAACCAAACATCCAATCAGATATCAGTGCACGTAAGTAGCACCATGGCCAGCTTCTGGCTTTCCGGCTTGAGCCGGAAAATGAAGTATAGTACGACTAGGATCGCAAGAGGTGCGTGCACTCCGCGGGCAACTACTATGAGCAGCGATAGCCGGCTCCGCTTTGGTTGCCGGTGGAGGATCGCTGTTGCTGCTTATCAGGGGCAGATCCAGAAAATCTTCAAAGGGGTCATCAATTGCAGTGGTGCCCCTACCTATACCCAAATCTGAAAACTCAACGGATTTGGTCACTATATTTTGAGGGTGGGGCACCCTCATTTTCAGTTTTTTTATTTCAGTTTTTTTTTTATTGACAACGTTGGCGCGGTATTTGCTATATCAGTCGTACCCTTTCTATCATTTAAGGTGCCGCGGATGGTGCTAAAATATATCATTTGTACAGTCATGGGCGGCCCTAGACGGCTGATGAAGAATTGACCAAGAGGAAAGTCGAGGTTCGTGCACCAGGGGGGGGGGGGGGGGGAGGGGAGGGAGATGGTAGCCGTTTTTTACAAGCAGTAAATCTTATGCATGCGATAAATTACTATTGCGCCGCGAAGCGACGCCAAAATTTGAGGTTTGAGCGGGTTGGAGAACTAATGTTTGCTATTGGAACCAGAATGCAGGGTCAAAACGAGGAAATATGTCTGGAGCAAAAGGTGGGATAAAAAGGCATGTTGCCGCCCCCCCCCCCCCCATTTAAGGCCAAAGGTGGGGTCATGGCCCCCTATCCTCCCCTCCCTGCGGCCGGCAGCGTGTACAGTTTATATATGTGTATGTATATATATATATATATATATATATATATATATATATATATATATATATATATATATATATATATATATCCTTTTGTACTGGGAAAAAACACTGATTGATTTGCGCCGCGTAGCGGCGCGGAATTTTTGCTTTATTTTGTTTTTGTCTGGATAACTAGGGCCTAAACAAATCGAAAGGTTCTATAATCTATATGTATCAGCCCCAGGGGGCCCTCAGGGCCCCTCGAGTCCGATACGTTGTTGCCTCTGGTATAAAGGCACGTTGGGTGCCGTGCTCCTTCATAGCCCAAGGGACGGGCGGGAGGCATGAAGAGACATATTTTTTGTATAATTTAGCAATTCTAATAAGCATCATTTCGCGATTTTTTTTCTTCTCCCAGCTACCAATGCTTGTGATTTCATGGCGGCACCAGACCATTGTTTTCCCTCCTGGATTCAAGGAGGCACGGTGCCCCGGTGTTTCCCCTCGCCCCACAGTGCCACCTGCCGGTGTTGCCTCTGGTACACCGTCGCGGTGGTGCCCTTGGTTCACCGGCGCGGTGGTGCCCCTGGTACACCGGCGCGGTGGTGCCCCTGGTACACCGGCGCGGTGGTGCCCCTGGTTCATCGGCGCAGTGGTGCCCCTGGTACACCGGCGCATTGGTGCCCCTGGTACACCGGCGCGATGGTGCCCATGGTTCACCGGTGCGGTGGTGCCCCTGGTTCACCGGTGCGGTGGTGCCCCTGGTTCACCGGTGCGGTGGTGCCCCTGGTACACCGGCGCGGTGGTGCCCTTGGTACACCAGTGCGGTGGTGCCCCTAGTACACCGGCGCGGTGGTGTCCCTGGTACACCGGCGCGGTGGTGCCCCTGGTACACCGGCGCGATGGTGCCCCTGGTACACCGGCGCGGTGGTGCCCCTGGTACACCGGCGCGGTGGTGCCCTTGGTTCACCGGTGCGGTGGTGCCCCTGGTACACCGGCGCGGTGGTGCCCCTGGTACACCAGTGCGGTGGTTCCCCTGGTACACTGGTGCAGTGGTGCGCCTGGTACACCGTCGCGGTGGTGCCCCTGGTACACCGGCGCAGTGGTGCCCCTGGTACACCGGCGCGATGGTGCCCCTGGTACACCGGCGCGGTGGTGCCCCTGGTACACCGGGGCGGTGATGCCTCTGGTACACCGCCGTGTTGGTGTCCCTGGTGCCCCGGCGCGGTGGTGCCCCTGGTACACCGCCGTGTTAGTGCCCCTGGTGCTCCGGCGCGGTGGCGCCCCCACAGCGCGGTGGTGCCCACACGGCGAGGTGGTGCCCCCACGGCCCAAGGGGGGGGGGGGTCATGACCCCCGTGACTCCCCCTGGATCCGCCCCTGAATTGCTTATGATGATTGGGGCGCACAAACAATATTGCCACATAACGACAATTGCTGCGCATGGCACTAAGGGAATTCGGCATTCGGCAAAAATGAATTTCGAACATTTCACATGTCGACAAAATGACATTTCGGCAAAAAGGCATTTCGACCTTTTCACACGTCGACAAAATGACATTCGGCAAAAAGACATTTTGACTTTTGCACATGTCGGCAAAACCACATTTCGACCTTTTCACATGTCGGCAAAAAGACATTTCGACATTTTGACAGGTCGGCAAAAAGGCATTCGCCATTTTGCTTTCGGCATATTCACATGTCGTCAAAAAGGCATTTCGTCAAAGTGTCCTTCGACAATATGCATTCGTCAAAATGACATTCGGCAAAATGACATTCGCCAATTTGTCCTGTAACCCATATAACAGTCGGCTGAAAACATCGAAGAAGACGTTTTTAGCGCGTTATTGAGTTTGCCTTCAATTCACCAACATTGCATACTTTTCCAGCCCAGCTGATCCCTCCCAAAGTTTCCAGACATGAGCACCCAATACCGTGTTAACAGTCGCGCATGTGACCGATTCCCAAAACTTACAACATCGTACTTTGCATTCGACCAATCGTCTGGCGACTACGTGCCGCCGAGACGCAGCTTGAACCCATCCGGGATCACAACGACCTCCAGCTACTCCGACCGTAACTCGAGAGAGAGAACCGAGACAGGTCGGCGCGACGCTTCCGCTACCGTACGGAGAACCGATACCGGATGCGGCAGTTCCACCAAAGTTCGCCGGTTTGCAGCTGGCGGGTGGCGAGAGAAGCGTGCGGGTCGATCAAAGGTGGGCGTGAGACGGATACGCGGCTCGGCGGTGGTCGCTGGTCGCTGGTCGCTGGTCGCTGGACCCGGAACAGGAACTAACTAGTGGCGCGGCGTGGCTGGAGCGCAGGCGGTGTGGCAGCACTGCAGCAGGGTGCAACGACAGGCTCGAGGGTCCGGGTTAGTTGGGCACGAGTCCGGGTCGGTATAGGTCTGTTGGGATCGTGGCAGGTCTGTCTGGTTGAGCCGGTATCAGTCTGGGTCAGATCGGCTCAGCCCGGGGTTAGTTCTGGCCATTCTGGGTCAGTCCAGGCTGGTCCAGGTCAGCCTAGATCAGCCCGGGCTAGTCTGTTCGCATCAGTCCCGTTCTGTTCGAATCAATCCGTGCCAGAGTCTGTCCACGATATTCCCGATTAGTCTGAGTCAGCCCAGGTCAGCCCAGGTCAGTCCAGGTCAGCCCAGGTCAGCCCAGGTCAGCCCAGGTCAGTTCAGGTCAGTCCAGGTCAGCCCAGGTCAGCCTAGGTCAGTTCAGGTCATTCCGGGTCAGCCCAGGTAAGCCCAGGTCAGCCCAGGTCAGCCCAGGTCAGTCCAGGTCAGTCCAGGTCACCCCAGGTCACCCCAGGTCAGTCCAGGTCAGCCCAGGTCAGCCCAGGTCAGCCCAGGTCAGCCCAGGTCACCCCAGGTCAGTCCAGGTCAGTCCAGGTCAGTCCAGGTCAGCCCAGGTCAGTCCAGGTCAGTCCAGGTCAGCACAGGTCAGCCCAAGTCACCCCAGGTCAGTCCAGGTCAGTCCAGGTCAGTCGAATTCAGCCCATATCAGCCCGAGTCAGTCCGTGAGCCGTCCGTCGCGGTAGCCACCGGGATACCGCTTCGCCGCGCACCTGCGCTAGTTGGCGCTAGTCCGCCTAACTCAGGTGGCCGTACTGTCATCGGCAGCCAATAGATCGTATTGCGTCGTATCGCGTTCTATTGCGATCGTATTGCGTATTGCGTGCAGGATGGTGGCTCGCGTGTGCTCACCTGTCCCAGTGGGACGGCACTGATGAGAAAGGGATGGCACCGATGACGTGGGACGGCACCGATGACGCAAGATAGCGAATCGCATGCGCTCACTGTCCCCTAGTAGCGGCACCTGTGATGGCTCCGGGAATCCATTGTCAGCGTCGACAAGTGTGCACGTGCAGCGTCAGTTGGCATGGATGAGATCGTTGATTGTTTGGAACGCGATTATCGCGATTAAATTATTCGGGTTGATTTTAGTTGACGTCATTGTTACGTAGTGAGTCCAATTCAGGCGCACTGCAGTTCGATTTAATGAAACTGACTCGACCGATCGCTTCATTTGAAAGCTCCTATCGTACGATACATTTCATATGCTCGTGTTGTTCAGCACTGAACTGCCATGAGTGGCTTAACAAGCCACGTGTTGAGTGGCAGTGGAGGGCGCTGGGTGGTGTGTGATGGGATTGGGTTGCGACCGACGCAGGAGTACTTGGTTGTAGACGGCCTCGTCATTACTCCCAGTAATGGCCGATTTGCGGCATCACATGGTTGGGAAAAAAAACAAGAGATTGATGTGCTGGGATATGCCTCGTTTTCGCTACATTTGCTGATGTTTCTCTATCGATGCTTTTATGGCATTTTTGTTTTATAAATTTAATCCGAACCTTTTGAATGGACGGATTTCCGAGGTCAGGACCCGCGCTAAGCAGAGCTTGTTGCGCAGGCCCTCACCCCTACCGTCCGATCGGGAAATTACTGGCAGCCGGCAGAATTTAGAGGCGAAATTTGTACGTACCCGACATACTTGGACACGGCCCGCCCCGCCCTCTGACCTTGAGTGCGACCGCCGCCACCGGCCGCAGGCCATCCCAGTCAGGGGCAAACAGCGAGCGCCGAAGCGACTCGAACCCGGCCTGCCACACCGGGTGAGGTCAGAAGTCCAGCGCTCTCCCGACTGAGCTGCAGGGGCGGACTGTTAGCGTTTTGCTGACTTATTGACCCGTTAATAGTTTCTACATGATTCTGGTTCGAAGCTCGATTACTGTTGGTGATTTCCGAGAAACTTCCCTGGATGCATAACGATGTTCCTGGATACAAAGCTAAAGACAGGCGCGGATCCAGGGGTGGGGGGGGGGGGGGGCGCTAGGGCTCCCCCCCCCCCCCCACCCTGAGCACGGGTCGCGCCCATGCCGCGCCCATGTTGCGCCATACAAACGCGCCCGTAGAGCGCAACTTGTTGTATGCCCCCCCCCCCCCCGACCGAAAACCTGGATCCGGAACTGAAAGATGACATGTAACAAATGCATGCTCATCAGAGAGCCGCAGCAAAGGAATTTCCAAAGGACAAAGGCATTAATATGTATTTCCCCCGTTATTCTCGACCCTATGACATTGTCACATCAAGGCACAGGTCTGCATGTTGCCGTTAACCTTCTGACATCCACCTTTTCTCGTTTTTGACAGACATTCAGGAGTTTTACGAGCTGACGCTGCTCGACGACAGCAAGACGGTGTCGCAGAAAACCTGCGCGACGATCCAGGTGGCTAACAAATGGGACTCGGCAGCGGCGCCCATCTCGCCCGGCAGCCTCATCATCGAAAAGGTCAGTCAGTCACGAGGCACGAGTCCACAACGGCAACGACATAGAGGTGGGCGATGACGACGGGGGACCGATAGGAGCGGTCCCTGGCGAGGTTTGGTGTTTCCGAGTTCTCCCGTTTTAAATATAGACGCCACAAATTTATGTCGAAATTATTACAATTTACAAGTCTATTAGGCAACGGTTTCTGTCGTGTTCCGTTCCCAGCAGGTATTGTGTTTAGCAACTGGCCAATCGTCTGCCCAGTGTTGCGTTCTGCCCTGACGAGTACTCTGAGAAGTATTAGTTCTGAGAATGGGCGACAGGTGGCACATCATTCTTGTTGCGCGCTACAGTGTTGTGGATGTTGTTTATAAGCGCACTCTCCTGACTTTATTGCTATGCAAAGCGGAAGTTGTGTTTAGTCGATCATGGTTTGAACCATAAACTAGTCGCCCTTGACCTGGATGGCCCCCGGCCAGTGGCACTGTCAGCTCGGTTAAGATAAGATCAGGACAGTGGGGGTCCGCGCCTAGTTGCCGCAATGCGTAAAGCTTTTGACCACAAATTGAACCGGAGACCAAGCTTAGTGTTATCAGATGTAGGAAGTCAGTGTACAAGTAACAAACTCTGGATAGTGATTGGTTCGAATTTCAAACCCATACAATGGTTTGGACTTCATGTATCTTTTTTTGTAGGCATCAAGCCACGTTTTCGCTTGCTGTTTTCTTGGTAAGCTTTTGCAAAATCTTGTAAATTACATATTCACAAAGCTGTTCTCTTTTTCTTTGGGTGCGATCGGCAACACGACGAATTCGCTATCCGACGAATCCAACGAATTCGTTCTCCGACGAATTCGCTGTCTCGTGCGTTCTGGAACAACAACAATTATCCGCCGGTTTTGTCACTGTTGCGCCGTGTCATGGTTTGTGTGGTTATTTTACTTCTTATCAGAAATCACGGTACTTTTAACTTTGTCAGAAATTATGTTCATTGTTCAGTGGTAGAAATAGGGTATGCCATATTCTCTTTTCCTAATGTGTGATGAGCATTGGTCATTTTATCGGACTTTCAAAAGTAATTAGCCCTCCCGACGGCTGGTTTGGAAATTCGCGCTCCGACAGAGCGAATTCGTCGGGCTAATTCGCTGGTTTGCAGATTCGTCGTGTTGCCGACCACAAACTGAGCGAATATTCGGTGACCGACGAATCACCGACGAATTCGTCGTGATTACGGCGATTACTTCCGAGAAAACTAGAGGACAATGGATGGTTGTCAAGACATCGTACTAATGCTTCTAAAAACTGACAATAGATGGCGCCATGCTTTAAAGCAAGATCGAAGTCGCACTATCGCTCTAATTAGGGTTGATTTCAATAATAGGTTTGGCCGGCGGCGGCAGGGGCGAATGGTGGGCCATTGTGCCGAGATTCGTTGGCGAACTGCTATTGATCGAGGCCGAAAAGCGATTGAGTGGCTGGCGGGCGGCGGCCTGAGGTGTCGCGGCGGCTACTGGTTGGACGAAGTTGGCCTGGGCTGGCGGGAGGCTCACATGCGCCGAGGTGGGCGCGAAGTGATGGGCTTAGTTGCGAAAAAAAATAATGTGTACATTCTCTGAAATGTGGTCGGGTGACTACACCTTAGGCGTAAATCAAAACAATTGAAGACCAAATTAAAACAACTGACGACCAAATTAAAACAAGACGACCAATTCAAAATAGCCGAATACCGAAATAAAACAGTTGAACACCAATTTAAAATAGATAAATTACATATTAATATAGTCCAAATGCAGTTTAAAACGTATATGTTGCTGTTGGACTCGCGAACTGGAGGCCCGGTGGTGTCTCAATCGATTGCCGGTACGTGAACAGTTTTCTGAACTCATTAAGGAAAAGGAAATTAATTATCAAATACCAATAAAACCGCCTTTGATTGTATTTCCAAATGGCGATCAACATGGTACAACTTGTTACCTCCCCAACCACGTATGCAAATCAACATGGACAAGTCAATAGACATAATAGTGGACTGTCAACACAGTCTTTTCAATAGAAAAGGCAGATCTTCCGCGGAGTATCGAGCAATAACATATAATATAATACGTATCTGAAGATATTGACGGCAGTTCACACGCCCATCGCGAGATCCAGCAGTGCCATGCATCCAGCAAAATGTTTTTGCACGTGGTTACATGCGTGCCTGCACGTGATGGGTGTGATGCGCGGCCCCGTGGCATGGCGGCATCGATGTGACGCTCGAGGTAGCGAAGACGGTGCTCCGTCTGGGTCACCCCGGCCTCCGTCGCCATCGCCTCGTGGAAGCTGGCCGCCATGGTTCTCTTGATGCCGCCTTCATGGCCGACCAGCACTCCTCGATGGTGTTGAGAGGCGCGCTGTAGGGAGCGGTGCGGATGATCTCCACGCCCTCGAACTCCGGCTCTGCCGGGACGGTTTCCAGGTCAGTGTGAACTAGAGCCCTTCATGGAGTGGGAATCCCGCACGGAAATGGGAACGGGACGGGAATGGGTGGGAATGAGGCAAACTTTTGGAAAATTAACGGGTTGGAACGGGTTACGGGACAGACCATATAATTTTTGAGTGCCACAACAAGTGAAATATGCTGAAACGGGTGGGAACGGGAGCCCCATCAATTATGAATTCGGATTGGAACGGGTTTGGGTCTGGCTGAATGGGCTGGAACGGGATGGGGGCTGAAAATATGCCCCGTGAAGGGCTTTAGTGTGGACTGGAGCATTATCGCAGACTACTGCGATGCGATCCATCATGGGCATCATGGGCCTGGCAGTGGCGGAGGGCTCGCCGAAGCCATTCGCAGCAGTCGTCCCTCCGGCACGATCCCCGCCGCCGCTCCCAGTACACCATGCCGGTCAAACTGATGGCGCCGATGACGTGTACGTTGGCGCCTTTGCTGGTGGCGGTCTTGACGCTGCACCGTGTCCCGCGGCGGGACCGCCCCTCTGTGCGCCGGAGGAAGAGGTTGCTGTTGATCTCATCCATGTTGAGTACCCTCTTCCTGGCACCGTTCGCCTCCATTATTTTTCTCATAAAGACAGTTTTTTGCTATGCTGTTCATTGTCACCGGCTGCGGTAGGACCTTCTTGATGGTGTAGAGCTGGCCATGCAGGTGTCTGTGGATTGTATTAGTGGACAGCTCCACATCAGTCTCCTCGCGCAGCTGGTTGGCCATTTATTTTAGGGAGATCTGAGGGTTGGTCTCCATATAACCCACCAGCTGCTGTACCATTGTCGCGTCCACCTTACCGACCGTTGCTCCGCCCCGCTTCCGAGGTGGCCCGTCACCGTCGCCTTCACCCTCCCCTCGGCGAATATATCCGTAGGCCGTCTTGACGGCGTCACCATTGGTAGTAGCGGCTAGTCTCCAGTCACGGCCAGCCCGTAAACAGTCCTCTTCCGAGCATCGGCTGGCACGAGTTGATATTTTCCACGCCGGGTGCCGGCCTTTACACCACGTTTCGGCGTGTTTGCTGGCACGTAATCGGTCTCCTCTTCGTTCTCCATGACTGCAAGGTTACCTTGCTCATTGTAAAATAAATATATCGATGACATCTTCAAATTACTTTCAATCACTTAGGAAAATAATGTATATGCAGCTGCACTACAGACACTCCAGTCCGTGACTTCGTAATCAATATGTGAAGTCGAGAGTAAATTTGACTCGCGTGCATTTTTTTCTTCATGCGCCATTCTTTTTGTAGATCCCTTTTAACGGTATCGGTTTCTGCAATGCATGCAAATTACTTCAGAAATCAAAGCATTCAAATGTATTTCAATCTATGTAAATGCTTGATGTAAAGGAAACACCGCGAATAATACCGTACACCATACACCGTTTTCAGCTGTATTTCAACTACATTAATATGCAATTCATCTATTTTGAATTGGTCTTCAACTGTTTTATTTCGGTCTTCAGCTATTTTGAATTGGTCGTCAGTTGTTTTAATTTGGTCGTCAGTTGTTTTAATTTGGTCTTCAACAGTTTTAATTTGGTCCGAAAAAGGAATAGAAGGTGACGTGATGGTTTGATGTCCAAATGGTTCTGCAAGAGCAGTTTCCAAACTTTGGTCCCACCTCGGTCGCAATCCCTTTTAGATGATGGCTGTAACATTTGAAGCAAAAATCGAAAGCATCACCCCTTTGAAGTGTTTTAACTGAATGTCACGGTGAGGAATAGAGGACACGACTCCCAAGAGACCTTCTCGCAGCTGAGAGTCTGTCTATCACCGACTGGTGTCTCCGTGCCTGACACGACTCTCAAGAGCTGCACCTTCACGACTCTCAAGCGCTGCACCTTCTCGCAGCTGAGAGTCTGTCTATCACCGACTGGTGTCTCCGTGCCTGACACGACTCTCAAGCGCTGCACCTTCTCGCAGCTGAGTGTCTGTCTGTCACCGACTGGTGTCTCCGTGCCTCGTTTCGTTTCGTTTATTAAGGATTCGTCCACGTAGTGGGTATTATGAACCCTGTACATTGTAGATAAGGGTGACAGACATTTACTCATACACTATGGGAACGGTCACGGTCACGATGCATGCGCGAAACAGCACGGACATCCGATTGTCATTCATGTTGGCTGACCCATGGCACGCAGGAACGCCCCGCGACTCCGCACCTCGGTAATGCCAGCCGGGAGGGAATTCCACGCACGCGCGGCCCTATATGCGAAGCTTCTCTGCGTGGCTGACAGGCGACATCTTTCCAGCTGCAGCTCTCCCGCGGCGACAGCTCTCGTTTCCCTCTGGGATACCTGGGATCGTTTGACAAAAAGAGCTCTCAGGGCTGGCGGGCAGTTGTGGTCATGAAGCGCACTAAACACAGAGATGGGGCATCAGCGAGAGGCAGTCTCGCTGATGCACCATCTCCCTCGCACTCAGCCACCCTAGCGAAATGAGGACAGGTGATATATGCTCACTGCGCCGCACCCCAGAGACAAGTCTCGCCGCAAAGTTGATAGTTTTCTGAATCCGTGACAGATGGCATTGGGCGGCCCTGCCCCAAACGGAGAGACAGTACAAAATGTGGGGGAAAACGTGAGCCTGTACCAGGAGCTCAAGGGCTTTGGGTGTGAAATAGTGGCGAATTGTGTAGAGGGATATAAGGATAGCGTTGCATCTGCGAACCACCGTCGATATATGTGGCTCCCAGGTCAGACCTTGGTCCAGGACCATGCCCAGGACCTTCACGGTGGAACATGGCGGGATGCGTGAGCGTGATAAGGTGATGTGGAAGCTCGATGTCTTTTTTATGGAAGATTTTGTACCAAAGATGATGAAATGGGTCTTGTCAGGGTTCATTTTGAGACAGTTGGACAGAAACCAATCTTGAAGGTGTATGATGGACTCCTCGACGCGGGCCTTCAGGTGTGATAAGTTGATGACATCGAGAGGGGAGTGGTCCAGGAGTTGAGTGTCATCGGCATAGGACAGGAGTCGGCCATGGGGAAGGAATGCGGACATGTCGTTGATGAAGATAAGGAAGAGGATGGGTCCTACTATAGAGCCCTGGGCGACGCCGTGGGTCGATGGGAGAATTAGGTCTGATCCTGACATGGCTCTGGCATGGGACAGTGCTGTCCGGTGGGTGGTTGACCGCGACCTCGCCCGCGACACGAGTCGTTTGACACTGTCACCAGTCACCAGTGCAGTGGTGAGTGCCGTGCACTGCCGACATGATGACGAGTTGTGATGGTGGCGAGCCAGCCAGCAGGGCGGCGGCAGGCGTCTGGGCGGCGCCAGGCTGGCAGTCCGGATCCGCCTGCTGCTGAAAAGGCGCATCGTATCGCCCGGAGTTAAACCCGGCGGCGGCAGTTGGTGATTGCCAATTTGGGACTGTAGCCGGCAGAGGTCGCCACCGCCCCGGTACATTCCGGCGAAGTTGGTCAGATCAACGGACAAACTCAGGATGGTGTTGGTGATGATGTAGCGCGTATTGCCGGAGGTAGGGCAGGCTGAGGGCAGGTGTGTGCGTGTGGGTGGGGGGGGGGGGGGGGGTTCTGCAGGTGCCGACTCGCAACCCGCCAGCTCCGGCTACGAAGCCAGGCGGCCGACGCCAGGAGACGCCAGGAGAGAGGTCGACACGGATACGCGCAGCGTCGCCCGATACAATGACCAATAGCCCAATCACATCAACGACAGCAGCGTACCGCTACTCTCAGAGCTGAGTATACCTCCTATATTGGCTTATATTAGTAGCTTCTATACTAGTAGCTGCTATAGAGTAGCTTCCTAACTCGAGGAAAAACTTACCTTGTTATCACGATTCGTAGTGCGCTTAGTTAGCCGGGCCAGCAGTATTCAATCGGTGCTAATCCCATTATTTGCCACCCTCCTGTGCCATACCTGCAAACGGCGTGGGCAGGTGCAGCAGCATCGTGATGAATGTAGGACGCAGGCGTATACAATGGTACCCATGTTATGAAGCCATTCAGAAAGCAACCATTCAGAAAGCCTGGCTGAAGCCATTCAGAAAGCAACAAGAGCAGTGCATCGGGACAGTGAAGCCGGCGTATGGATTCTGCTCTGCATAAATCTCCGGAGAGAGCATAGAAGAATGCTTTTGTCGGATTGATCTGGCATAAGAAGTAACTTCATCTCCTATGGAAGGATTGTCGAACGTGACGCAGTAGCATTGGTGTGTAGGTTGGTAAATTTATTAGGGGTTGACTTATGTATCGAACTAGTTTTTGTTATACCAATATAAAGAAAGCAAATCGTATGCTATCTGTGAACTCATGTTAGCCAACTCCTCCAAGGATGGTTATTTAACCCGCGACTTACTGGGGGATGCTATTCCCCTTCCCGTTATTTTGCAATAACTCCTAAACCAACATCAGTATCGTCACCAATTTTTGCAGTACCTTCTCCCACATCAATTCTACACATGTAGGCCAAAGGACAAAGATGAAGTTATGATAGGTCAACCGGGAATGACGTCAGAGTGACGTCATGTGCTTCGGTTTTTGTTGAAAATAATGGTTTGCGGAAAACGCTGTCAAAGGTACAATGTTTGCGATAAATGCAATTGTCTTGAATAAAATTACTTACAATAGACCGGGCTATCAAACTGCTATCTCGGATTTGCGATTTGTTTTATTAATTAAACATTTGGAGAAATCCAAATATATTTTTGTTTACAATTTTTTTTAATCAGATTTATCCAAAAACCGGAATATATGTGATCGAGACGTGTTCGGTGAATATGTGTACCAAATTTGAAGTCGATATTTGCAAAAATGACTGAACTTATGATCTTTAATTGACAAATCGACCACCTCTCACAGCATTAGGTCTATACATAAAAATGCATTTCCGTTTTTGCTTTTTACTTCTAATTATATGGAACAAACAATGTTCTAAGGTCATTTTTCGCGTTCTAAAGGAAAATAAACACATAAACATGTGCTACAACGCCTAACGACCGTAATCTGCAGTTTGACCTCGTGACCTCGGATGACCTTGACCTGACCCAAGGTCATAAGCAGCTTAAAATGGTACTTAGAAGTGTCAGACACACGAATCATACCGATTTATCGACTGCTTATGCGTTTAATATAGCAATTGTGTGCGACAATTCCTTCCATAGAGACCTTTTGACACAGTCAAACATTTTGTACTTGACCTGACCTGTGACGTCATCGGTGACTCCGAGGTTAACAATATTAGGTTTCCCTCGATAAATTTCCCAGGGCTATCGAATGCCGTTTTAATTTTTACAATCGGTCCAGTAGTTCCGGAGATCCGAGGGGGGATATCCCCTCCCCCCCCCCCCCCCCCCAGTAAGTCGCGTTATGGAATACCCTAACTCGCCCCCAGTAACTCGCGGGTTAAAGGCTGAAACGCAGCTCTTATTTCGCACACAAATTAAGCCTCGCAACTCCCATTGAAATACACGGAACACTTTCCGCTCGCGTCTCGTCTCCCATCTCACAGTTCCACTGCAAAATCGCGGCAAGATCTCGCTCCCGAACCGCGGGTTTCGCGGCGACATCTATCTCGCACGCGAGAGTTGACTATCTAGGTCAACTTTTCCGCACGATTTGTGTGCGAGACGAGATTTTCGAGCGAGACGGCCCAGACGCGAGACGCGATTGCCTGCGAGACGCAATTTGCATGCGAGACGCAAGATGTGCTGTGTTTCAGCCTTAAAATGGTACAGGCATTTATCATGATTACCATGTACCCCGATTATCATGTACCCACTCTACTGGGAAAATAAAACACAAGTCGGGGAAGAAATACAACGACTCCTTTAGACTCTCTCTCCTTTAGACAATGTTTGAATATGTAGCGCTTTGGAAAACAAGTACAAACATTGAGACCATTGCTAGTATCTTCTTGCCTGATAATCATGCATGACAACATTATAAATTGCAAGTGTTTATAAATTGTAACCAACGGCACACCCACCAGCCATTTGTCATTCCAATACCAATATTAGCATGACCTATGATCCGATAACTTCAAAATCTAGACTTACTTCGTAGTCTGGCTTTGGAGGGGGCTGGAGATGCACACTCTCTTACTTTTCCTGGACAATGGATCCCTAGTAATGACACGGAACTTTTAGGGAAGCCCATGACGTCATCTACTTGATCTCGACAACCTGGCCCATCAGCATCGGAGACCAACGTGAAAAATAAAATGTGGGGGCAATAGGGAGGTGGATTTATAATGGTGAGTCCGGCATTTACCTCGTTACGAGTAACAGACATCCGGCCCAAACGACGTCAAGGAGGTCTCAGGAGATCACGTGCGTCCATTGTGACGGGAAAACGCTCCTGAACGAGTCCCGTGAGCGGCGTGCCGGGCAGTGGACCGCGCTCTGAACTCTGAAGCACTGGCCGCCGCGATCACAGCGCCATCTATCGCCGACATACGCGGCAGGCAGGACGCCGAATGCAGGCGCGCGCCGGCTCCGCGTGGTGCCAAACTCACCACCATCGCGGGCCAAGACAAATGGTGTTGGTCTGGCCTGGCGGTGTCGGCTGCGGCGTCTGGGGCGTCTGGGGCCCAGTGCTGGCGGCAGGGGTGGCCGGACTCATCAGTCTCACTCATTCATCGCCAGGGGGTGGCGACGGCGGCTATCTGTTGGGTGTTCCGAGTGGCGCCCGTACCGCCCCGGGCGATTTGCTCGGATGTCAGAGGATCGCGCCGCCAGAGGATCGCACTGTCAGTGCCCGCCGCGATGCTGAAAAGAGGCGTGGTATGCGCGGATTCATCAGCTCGTCTTTAACGGTTCGCTGGTAATCATAATTTTTGGTCGCTTAAATTTGAATGGCGATTTCGGGTCATATTTAGCTTCCCTCTAAATTCTGCTGCAAGAGTTTGAAAATACCTTCAGCTTTTTAGACTAAGATATAGGCATAACTAATAGTGCAGCATAGTACTTCTGGGACCCATGTGCGGTTGCCTATCATTATGCTGTTGTCCTTCAAACCCATTTCGATTTGATTCCTTAAAGAGAAGTGTCGATATTAACATTGGGTTTTGAACTGAGATAGCAGAATTGTAGCTTGGATATAGCAATCATATGATCCAATGTTCGTTTTTCTCAAAACTCTACCTCAACGGCTCTAGAGCAGATTTTCGAGCGAACCGCCAAGGTTTATACCAGATGGGAGGTTTATACCAGATTGACTGATGACGTCACATCATTATAACCCAAATAACTTCGCTCTATTTCGCCAAACTTGGGGGCCTTGGCGATTGCCGTCCGCCCCGCAGTTTTCGCCCCGCATGAGAATAGTGGTGTTCAGACTAGCATTCGCACGGTGTGTACAGCAAGTTTGACCAATCACCGATGAGCTGGCTCTAGCGAGCTCAACGGTGATTGGTCAAGCTTATTGTACACGGCACACCACGTCTTATTGAACACGGTTATAATCTACTACCTCAACGGCTCTAGAGCAGATTTTCGAGCGAACCGCCAAGGTTTATACCAGATGGGAGGTTTATACCAGATTGACTGATGACGTCACAGCATTATAGCCCAAATAACTTCGCTCTATTTTTCCAAACTTGGGGGACTTGGCGATTGCCGTCCGCCCCGCAGTTTTTGCCCCGCATGAGAATAGTGGTGTTCAGACTAGCATTCGCACGGTGTGTACAGTAAGTTTGACCACTCACCGATGAGCTGGCTCTAGCGAGCTCAACGGTGATTGGTCAAGCTTATTGTACACAGCACACCACGTCTTATTGAACACGGTTATAATTTATGCCAGGGGATGTCATCCCGGGATTCCCCATGTATCGACTGCCGAGCGGCACAGCATTAGCGATGACGTCACTGGTGCTCTGGTCCAGTCGTGGCCAGCCCCGTCGCCGCAGCTGCGCTTTCGAGCGTTCTGCGGTCTTTTGACGGGTGTTGATGAGTGTTGACGAGCGGTAATTTGAAGTCATCGCCGTTAGATAAGTATGTTAGGTAGTTAGGTTGCAAGTCTATGCTTTTGAAATATTTTGCTTTTTGATTTTTTTTTTAAAACATATCTTGAACATTAATCCAAAACAATGTCATTTCTCGCCCCTCAGCCAGACCGGGGCAGCGTGTGGCCGTCTCGCTCCTCAGCCGGACTGGTGCAGCGTATGGCCGTCTCGCCCCTCAGCCAGACCGGGGCAGCGTATGCCGTCCGAGTGGGTGCCTCTGCACGTACGCACGTACACACCCCTATACTATATCTCTGGAACGGCTGAGCCGATTGTGTTCAAATTTGGTGTGTGGTTAGGTACCTCTCAGCCCCCACTTTCCCACGAGTCAAAGGTGGGTGCTTGTGCACGTGCGCACGTGCGCACCCTTTTTTGTATCTCAGAAACTAGTTGCCCGATCAAGTTGAAATTTCCCATACATTTCCTTCGCGCTCGCTCGTTCATCGCCAACTACGGCGCCTTCCTGGTATTTATTGCTGGAGCCACGGACAACAGCCAAATCGCTGATTTTCGACGCAATAATGTTAATGACTATTTCTTTTACGAAACGTCGCACTTTCCTTCAGAATAGTTAGCATGATCGCGCCTCAACAATCATCGTCAATTTCGGCAGGATAATTTAGCTCAACTAAGTCACCCTATGCAAAATGTATTTGTAGTTTTGTGCTTTTCTTGCCTTTGGGAACATTTTGCCATCTCAAATTTTAATCATCACGCAAAATAAAAATATAAAAATACGAAGAAAAAAAATAGAGGACCATGCCCCCCCCCCCCCCCCCCCCCCCCCCCCCCCCCCCCCTCAGCTCAGCTCAGCTTGCTTGAGTCAGTGGCAGCGGATCGTATTTTCGGTTGGGGCAAGGCAATCTCCAGGGCCCCCGAAGCGCTAGGGCCCCTTTGAAGGACTGAGGGCCCCTTCGCCTGTTGCTGAGCGGGGAAGATGTAAATTGGCGACCGAGTTCACCCTCGGGCCGATCGAAGACCTTCGTCCTCGAGCCGACTGAAGGCCACTCAGGCCGACCAAGGGCCCTTCAGACCGATCGAAGGTTTCCTCAGGTCCACCGAAGGCACCTCAGACCGACCGATAGCCCCTCAGGCCGATTGAGGGCCCCATCGGGCTGGTTGAGAGCCATCTCAGGCCGACTGAGGCCCCCCCCCCCCCTAAGGCCGACTGAGGAGCCTCTTAGCCGGCCGAGGGTCCTCTCAGGCCGACTAAGTCCCTCAGGATGTCCGAGGGTCATCCCAGGACGACCAACGGTCCCTCAGGCAGACTGAGGGCCCCTCGGGCCATCCGATGGCTATCCTAGGACAACCAAGGACCACTCAAACCGACTGAGGGCCACCTCAGACTGACTGAGGGCCCCTCAGACTGACCGAGGGTCCTCAGACCGAAGGCCCCTCAGACTGAATGAAGGCCCCTCAGACCATCCGAGGGCTCTCCTAGGATGACCAAGTGTTCATCAGGCTGACTGAAGGCCCCTCACCATCCGAAGGCTCTCCTAGGACGACCAAGGGCCCCTCAAGCTGACTCAAGGCCCCTCAGGCCATCTGAGGGCTATCCTAGGACAACCAAGGACCCTTCAGATGGACTTAGGGCCACCTCAGACTGACTGAGGGCCCCCTCAGGCTGACTGAATGTCACTCAGGCCGACTGAGAGGCTCCTCAGGCCGACTGAGGGGCCCCTCAGGCCGACCGAGTACCCCCTCAAGCCGACTGAGGGCCTCCTCGGGCCGACTGAGGGCTCCCTAAGACTTACTGCGGGCCCACTCAGGCCGACTGAGTGCCCCTCAGGCCGACTGAGTGCCCCTCAGGCCGATTGAGTGCCCCCTCGAGCAGACTGAGGGCCCTCAGGCCGACTGAGAGCCCCACGGGGAGGCTAAGTGCCATCTGAGGCCGACTGAGGGCCCATCGGGCAGACCGATGGCCCCTCAGGCCGACTGAGGGCCCCTTCAGGCTGACCGAGAGCTCACTGAGAACTGAGAACTACGAGGGCCGACCGAGGGTCCCCTCAGGCTCTTCGAGGGCACCTTGATGGCTCTCGGGTCAATTTCTTTTCTCGGTCAAAAATAAAAAGCAATATTTCCACAATATTTTCCTCATTGCAAATTTATGGGAGGCAAACACATATATTTGCTCCCAAACTTCTTGACTGGGAGGGGGGCAGCTACCCTGCCCCCGCTTCCACCGCCCCTGCCCCCTCCCCAGTTCCTATGACTATGGTTTGCACATCTGCAATGCTTTTCAGAGATGAGGAAAAATGAAAAACGGTGGCGCGAAGCGTCTCCGTTTTTCTTTGCCCACCTAATACCTCATCTTTAGTCCCAACCTTTTTATCTTTGAGAGAACCCCTCTTGTGCAATTTCGTTCTTGCGGATTTGAGCTTTTCTCGTCTTTGGGTACCTTTTAGTCTATCAAATTTCCCTTGCTTAACAAAGTGAATGGTTTCACACAAATCCTGACCCAAAAGCCCCTTGTCCCTGTAAGAGGCATGGGTGGAGTTTCCTATTTAAATGGTGGGACCACTGCCCCACCAACTTTGTGTTTTGCCCCACTTTTTTTGTAAGATTTAAAGGTTTTCTGACGTTAAATGGTCATTTTCACCTTATAGCCATGGAAAACAACTAACCAATATGACATTTCGCTCCACCAATTTGTTTTCTGAAAAGCTCCACCCATGGTAAGAGGCGTCTATAAAAGTCGATGCCAATGGTCCAGGGCCGGCCCTTCTATATATTACAGCTGAGATCAGAGATGTAAAAATGCATATAGAGCTGTTCACCCATGACGTCACTGATTGGAAGGGGTTCCAACAGCTGACTGTCCTAATGTTGAAGGCTATAGGGAAGACTTTCTTATCTAGATTGTGTGAGAATGGCGTTCGATTATGTGATACGAAGTTGTTTAATGGGTAATGTGGATTTTTTTTCCTCACTTTTCCCACCTAACAAACTAATTTTTCAATGACAAGCCACCTCAGAATTAGGTATTTGAGTAGTTATCAGTTCACCTTAACACAATCACATGCCTCCAATGACGTAACCAATGACTTTCCCCTTGTTCAATCAAATTTGGTAAGCTTTGAACAAATGTATTGATGGAAACAAATATAACAAAAGACAACCTAAAGTTAATAATAATGTACAGATATTGAGGTTACTCATCGCCTAACACCGTAATATGAACTGATATCGGCGCCACCAAAACCAAAAGCCGACATTGCTTACGTTGTTGTGAATGCGCCATAACCGCCTCTTAATATTTAAACGTCAATTGTGACGTTGCTTGTTTTTACTGAATGCATGTTTTGCGTGATAAAAATGAGGAAAAAATAAAATTACCCATACAACAAGTTTTCATCACATAATCGAACACCATTCTCCCACAATATAGGTAAGAAAATCTTCCCTATGGCCTTTAACATTAGTGCAGTCACCTGTTGGAACCACTTTCCGCCAGTGACGTCAGAGTGAACAGCTCTATAGCATATTTCCCACAAGGCAAACAAATTAGGCGAAAGCCAAACGGCATTACTTTAGTAATAATACATTGACATCCATATAATACCTAGACAGCCATCTTGCGCCGTCCGGCCGTTCCCACACTGTGTGGTGGCGCCACCACTAACTCACCAGCCCTGGGGGCAAAACATCGCGGGCGCCATAGGGACCAATGCATAAATGTCAAATTTGAACGGCGCCCTGACTGGGCTACGCTTGGAAAAATTTGTGCAAAGTAGCATCATATTATTCGCTGGAGATTACAGAGTGAGCCCAAACGAATCATAAGGTTCCACCTCGTCATGGAATTTCTGGAGAGCAGCTGACATGATCGGTTACCATGGCCTTATTTGGGATGTAACAACCACGTTATACCGTTCACTTTCCGTTGCAAATGCGATCTAAGCTTAGTATTTGAAGTATATGAAGCTTAGATCGCATTTGCAACGGAAAGTGAACGGTATAACGTGGTTGTTACATCCCAAATAAGGTCATGGTAACCGATCATGTCAGCTGCTCTCCAGAAATTCCATGACGAGGTGGAACCTTATAATTCGTGTGGGCTCAATCTAGAATCTCCAACGAATAATATGATGCTACTTTGCACCACTTTTTCGAAGCGTAGCCCAGTCAGGGCGCCGTTCAAATTTGTCATTTATACATTGGTCCCTATGGCGCCCGCGATGTTTTGCCCCCAGGACGGCTGACGCCACCACACAGTATGGGAACCGGTCCGGCGTATGCGGCGCGCGAGTTGGCTGTCTAGGTATTATATTGATGTCAGTGTAATAGTAAAAGAGACAAATATGGCGCAGCTATGCCAAGATATGCGCATGTAGCCTTGCCTTTGTTGTCACATTGACATTCTTTGTTTTCCATTATTTGTGCTTTGTTTTTGCAAGTTTTGGGTTCTTTAGTATTGGAATTTGGATCTATATTGTTTTCCAAAATGACCTAAACTGATATGCTTCTTCACTTTTCATTACCCTGACCTTAATTGATCTTGTGAAACATATTTGTATTGCTGATAATGCTGGAACATTATGAGCAAATTGAAATTTCTGATTCTTATAACTCTTACTTGTACTTGTTAGTTGTTAAGTCTATGATCATTATGTTCTTGTTTCAGCCTAGGATGATCAGTGTGCTGTGAGATGGTCAAGTGATATTTCTGTTTTATTTTGCATAGTGGCATTTGCATAACCATAATTGTACTCAAAATCTGCACACCTTTGGCAAATGTGAAGGAGGATTCTGATGCTTGCTCGTTACCATAAATTGGGATGCCTTGCTTTGCTCATTTTACCATGTACATATTTCATAAAGTACCATATTTGCATGTGTGTGCACATGGTTGTTTACTGTTTAGGCTGCCTGGTTGTCAATAAATGCTGCTGATCTTTTGTTTATATAGTAAGTAATATGCTAAATCTGTTTTGTTTTCACTTCCTTTTTCTTTCATACTGTTTTGTATGTAAAATATTTATTCTGTAAAGTTGGGGGGGCTGACTGACAAGTTGGGGTGGGGGGGGGGGGCTGAGCCACAAGTTTTTTTTTAGGTGGGGGGGGGGGGGGGGCTGAAGCCCACCTAACTGAATAGGATCCTACGCCCTGCCTATGCACCTGAGTGAGAGCGTATCTAATATCTTAACGTTATCATCACGCGTCAAAGCACCATACTTTTTGCCATTATGATAACTTTTTCCGGTACCTTTTGTAACGTCTTTTCTGTACTCTTTCTTAAAAAACAGCACTCTTCATAGCTATGTTGGAGACCAACCTTGCACGCAATGCTCGAATTTACACAGGATCGAACCTGCACAGAATACTTGGATCTGATCTAACATATGCACGAAGGCATTTTCTAATAATTTCATCACTTTTTAGGGAACATTATTATGGATAGTCCCAAACATTTGAGCTGCTTACTGTTTTTTCTATCTTGTATTACCTGGCAAGAATTTCGGACCTAACCTCAACTGTAAATACGTACCCCCCCCCCCCCCCCCCCCCGCAGTTGCTATGGTACACAATAAGGTCCGGCTTCTTTCTCCTCTGGCGTATTTTTTACGGCGAATTAAGAAATGACCATATATGCATTCAAACCGCATTACTGAGAGCTTTAAATTGATATATTGACGCATTGGCTAACCTTATCCATTGGCTGATTTTAAGCAAAAATACGTTTTTACCACCGCAAAGCGCTAAAAACGGATTTTTGCTTAAAAGCAGCCAATGGATAAGTTGAGCCAATGCGTCAATATATCAATTTGAAGCTCTCAGTAATGCGGTTTGAATGTATATATGGTTGTTTCTTAATTCGCCGTCAAACATACGCTAGAGGAGAAAATAAGCCGGACCTTAGTGTGTACCATAGCAACTGCGGGTCCCTGTACAGCGAATGCAAAAAGCTTTGGAAGTGCAACAAAACTATACGGCCATTTCTATTTTGGCTTTATGAATGGTTATGAGTGACTGATATTAGCAAAACCTGTGTCTTAAGTACGCACCTGTGTGCTTCCGTTACCTCGTGTGCTTACGTTTGAACTAACTTTAAAGAATGTCATTGAAAGTGGGCTGGCCCAGCACGACAGTGCCAGCTGAGCCTGTGTTTAGTTGTTCGCAGTCGTTTCTCAGTCCGGTTTTCAGTCGTGTTGCCGTCTGGGTAAACATCCCGCGCCAGTAATAACCAGTAATAACCAGTAATAACCAGTAATAACCATCGACGCAGCGGCCTGCGTTCAAGTGGCTCCAAACATTTGCCATGCCGCAGGTGTAGCGCTGGGCCGGCTGAAGATTGCCCGGCTCTATACTCTGTGTGTTTGTGTTGGCTGTCTGTTTGGCGGAGCAGGTGTGTCCGCGGGGACGCAGGGCCAGCCGTCCCTCCGCTGTCTGGTCCGCGGTCGAATCGTCCCTCCGTCCCTCCGCTGTCTGGTCCGCGATGTTCCGTCACTGTGCCGATCAACTCACCGATCCAGTCACCGATCCAGTCACCGACCCAGTCACCGATCCAGGATCCAGTCACCGATCCAGGATCCAGTCACTGATTCTGTCACCGATCCAGTCACCGATCCAGTCACCTATCCAGTCACCGATCCTGTCACTGACCCAGTCACCGATCCAGTCACCGATCCAGGATCCAGTCACCAATCCAGTCACCGATCCAGTCACCGATCCAGTCACCGATCCAGGATCCAGTCACCGATCCAGTCACCGACACCGGTACCTCGCCCCGGCTCCGATCCCAATGTCCGCTGCCGCCGCCACCGACGCCGATGGCGCTAACTTTAGCCAGTCCCGCTGCAAAACCGTGCCATTCTTCTGTCTTGTGCCGTCCGGCCGGCGGCGGGCGGCAGCATCGTCGGCGTCGACGCCAGTGCTGCCAAGTGCGGGCCGGGCGCCGGCGCGTCGCCGGGACGCCCAGACCGGCCCGACGGAGCGGCCGGCCGCGTCGCGCCGCGTCGCCGTCGACGCGCCAGCCGAGCAGTCGGCGCGCCGCCGCTGCCGCCACTTGTTGAGTCACACTGCTCCCCGCGTGTGCTCCGCGTGCGCCGTGGCCGGGGTTGCGCGGCGTTTCGTGATGGACCTTGCTCCGCGCTCGGCACAGTGCTTCTCGTGGTGCCTCGCGTTTTACATCTAGTCGCGCCTCGCGCCCTACCTCGTGCCTCTCGCCTCGCGTTGTTCCTCACGTAGCGCCTTGCGTGGCGCTTCGCACCGTGCCTCTCGCCTGACGCTGAGCGTTGTCTCTCGCCTGGCGTTGTGCGGGTCCTCGCCTGCTCGATTACCAGCGCTCACCGCGATGATTGACTGGGTGTCGATTGTGCGCGCGTCGCGGCGCCGCTTCTCGTACCGCGGCCGGCCCGGCCAGGGTCGGGAGAAGCGGCGTCGAAAGCTGATGCCGCAGTACTACGACGATGACGCCTGCTGCTTCTGCTGCTTCGCCGCCCCGCCCGACAAGGAGTACGAGGTGGGTTCCGCGCCGGCCGGACGGCGCGCGGCAGGGGATGCGAGGTGGGTTCTACGCAGGCCGACGCGTTCTGCCTCGCGGCGTGTCTCGTGTCGTTCCTCGCGTCATGCTTCACGCAGTGCTGGGCCACGCGATGGGTTCTATGCGGGCTGACGCGTCCTGCCTCGTGTCATTCTTGAGTGCGAGGTGGGTTCTACGTGGGCCTGTGCTTCAGGGAGTGCGATATGGGTTCTACATGGGCCGACCGACGCGCGGAAGGCCACGCAGGTTTTGGGTGCCGGCCCAGCCAAGTCATTATGCCGGCAGTGGCCGCGTCACTTGCACTGAGCTATTTCGAGAGCGTCGGCGGTGGCGGCATGCGTTTTCGGCTGCAGGGACAGGGCCGGGCCTGTGAGCTGGAAGTGTTGTCTGCAGTCAGCCGCGCAGAGATCTGCGGCCGGCTGGCGGCCGGCTGGCGGGGATGAGGTGTTGTTGGCGCAGTTGGGGAGGATGGGAAGGCGTCTGGCTGTAACGTCTGTCTTTCTCCACCCGTCTGTCGGTGAAGCGAGAATGGGTCGTGCTTGGTTCGGGACAGGCGTGTCACAGGCTGTGACAGAAGCTTCAGCTAGAAGCCAGTTTCCCTGACCTTGACCGAAGCATGCTTCCAAAATGGTAGGTCGTAAAATGCCATGAACGGGGGGGGGGGGCACAAAAGTGCCCCCCCCCCCCCCCCCACTGCGCGTGTTAATGGGACGTTTCTACCACCTTTATTTTTCAGCGCAATCGTGTCCACTAAAGGTCTCCGTCCACTGCACTCGCCTAATCGCCTAACGGCTGAATTTGTATTTGTATTTGACAATTAAAACACTCTCCAATATTACACTGGCTATTCCGAGTGTCGTGTCATAATTAGTAAGTGAAGAATGTTAAAAACGACACTCAGCACATTGCAAACAATAAGATCATAGAAAATAAATCAGAGACAAATCCCCACACTCACAAACACACATGCACACGTACGCACACACAACACACAGCATACACAACAAGCATATCGCACACACAATCATACATAAGTCTGTCACTCACTGATATATATATATATATATATATATATATATATATATATATATATATATATATATATATATATATATATATATATATATATATATATATATATATATATATATATATATATATATATATATATATATATATATATATATATATATATATATATATATATATATATATATATATATATATATATATATATATATATATATATATATATATATATATATATATATATATATATATATATATATATATATATATATATATACACATTCGAAAAGACAAACTAACTCACATCATACTACTAAAATGTCCGCACGTTTAAAAGCTCTCAGTGGCAGAAGACGGACCTCTGGCGGCAGCCTGTTGTGCTGCTGTGCAACGCTAAAAAGGAGGCGCCGCTTCCCGGCCTCTGTCCTCGCGCGCGGGAGCGCCAGATCAGCGTCCTGCCGTGTTGACCGAGAACGGAGAGTAGAGTTAACCTTGAGCTTTTTTTCTTCTTTTTTTACATTGAATTTAACATGGGGCCTATGTGAAGCGCGCTGACCTGTCGCCTAACGACCGAATGCGCGATTGGGCGTGTTCAGCTGACTTTTTCGGCGCGTTGTCGGCGCGTCATTCGGCGCTGAGTAGGAGCGCAGAAGTTGGAAATGCTGAACTTTTCGGTCGTTAGGCGTGAGAAAGCTTACCTGCACGCTGCACCTGAAAGATCCTATTGCAAATTTTACGAGAAGTACATCATTTCGAGCTGTGAAATGCCACAACCTTACCATAGCATTGGTGTGTCCAGGGCTTCAGACTTTGTATTGTAGTGAACACCAAGGTTATTTATGGCGATAATGTTCGGAAGCTGTCCTCCCCGTATTAGGACGCTACTTTATTTTTGTTGAAATTATTCGAACATGTGGCTACAGCAACACAAATGTATATACCTATTTAGAACGCCTATTTCTCCAAATTCTCCAATTTACAGAACATTGAATGATTTGTATATATTTCTGCTTGTATGTGACAGGGGGTGTCATGGCTATCTCCGTAACGTGTCCACCCTGTCCCATGGCGTCACTTTCCAGCTCGATTTCCACCAATGGGGTGGCCGAATCGGGAGAAGCGTATTTCCTTTCGTAGACCGTCTCGTGGCACGTCTCGGCCTACCAAAAGAATTACGCCTTCGACCGCCGCGACCGCCATGTTTATTTACGGTGACGCATTCGTCACTCAACGATCTTCAACATAATTGTAGGTGAAACAAGTGTAATCCAGATGTAAAAATACTTTCACATGATAGATACTACTACAAAGTATCCTCAAGTCACCTTACTTCATCAACAACCAGGTGAAATAATACAAAATTCGCACTTCAACCAAAAACAGCATCCAGCGAGTTCCCCGTGGCCAAAATCCAAACATTGCCTTATATGGGCATGGGCCTCGCTCGGTTGCATGCCTCGCTTTGACATCGTCTAGCGGCTCACCCTTGCAATTTAGGAGAAAATGTCCCAAAAGCGAGCTGTAGAGGACGTTTCAATCTATCATTTAGTGTTCAATTGATCCCTCTGGCACCTAAGGTATGAAATGGTAGGACGCGAAAGTAGGCCGATTTAACACTATTTGAATAGGGAGCGTGTGACGTCACGTACCCGTGATATCACGCATTTCGCTGCCTACCCCGGACGTGTCTACCTAGTCTATATGGCCTTCAAGGTAACTTAATAACTAGGTAGCGCGGGTTTGCCGCTTCAACACAGGGGCAATGGGTGTATGGTTTGACAACTAAGTAAAAATATCTCCTAAACCAGACATATTTTGCTTAAGCATTATATACCATTGGTAATTCATTTAATTATAAAACGTTTCAAACAATTGAACATTTTCATAAGCATCCAATAAGAAATTCGTATCTGCGGTAATTAGATGAGGCGGCAATGCCCTTATACATTCAGATTCCTGTTAACCACATGCGACCAAACTGGCGCAGCTGACGCTATTGCAATTAGATGAGGCGGCAATGTACTTATACATTGAGGTTCCTGTTAACTTCCTGTCAGTAGAACTAACCAAACCCGCAGCAGACGCTGTTGTAATTGGATGAGGCGGCAATGCACTTATACATTGAGGTTCCTGTTAACTCTTTGCTATTCGGTATCTCCTTAATCGGAGGACCAAACATCAGCTGGCACGACTTTCTTTTGATGCATCAAACCCGCACCCCCCTGTATCAGTGTGGCCAAATTCATTTCAAGTTAGGGGGAAGGAGGTAAAAAAAAGATAGAATGTAAGGTGTAAGATGACAAAAAAAAAACGATAAAATGTAGGGTGTAGGATGACAAAAACGATAGAAAGTAGAGTATAGGATGACAAAAAAAAACGATAGAAGGATGTCAATTTTTGGAGGTGATTTATAAGACTATGTTACTGCTAAGTGTCAAATTTGCTAATGATAACAAAATAAAGCAAACATAGAATGCTGAAACAAATGTTTCACCGCTGCATATGTCTCATACGTTTCTATCTCCTTTCCAGATCATCCCCAATCCTCCTGAAGGACCGCAATCCTCCCTCAACAATTCTCCTGTTTCGGCAGCCGACGGGCGACGACAGCCGCATCTCGCACTAAGGAGACTAGAGTGGAGAATTCCTGGTACCAGCCGATACTCAGTGACCGCCATCCGTCCTTCATCCGCCTTCACTCATCCATCAATAAATGTTTTTGTATAGAATGTCTTGTCTGCCATTTTAAAAGCACACATGCTGTATATGCTTCAGAAGGTTCTGCTATTCCGATTGCATGCCATCAAATGTCAGCATCAATGAAAATGTCTGAACGTGCAGATTGCTCGATGTTCCAGTAGGATATAACCAATTATTTTAAATTGTGTATGTTTGCACATCCACACCACCAGTCATGACACAGCTAAGGCAACGGATTTAATGAAATCATTGATATATCTGTATTGGCGGGTTTTGTTTGACTCGTGTTCTCACTTCTCACCGGACGGGGGAAATCGTTTCCGTTGGTAAATAAATAAATGACGTTTCCTAAGCTTAGCGGTTATATTCGATTTGCAACAAATGAACTTAATGTGATAATAGAAAGTTTGTATGCTACCGGGTTCGCATAAACCGGTATAACGTGACATTTTTCCATCCAAAATTGTCAAAAGTCATCCCTCATCCCAGAATCAGTCTCGCACCGCCCTGACAGAAAACGGAAAATGATACCAGTAAGGCGCCGTAGTTGCCGATGAACGAGCGAGCGCCAACGAAATGTATGGTGAATTTCAACTCGATCGGACAAGTAGTTTCTGAGATACAAAAAAGGGTGAGCACGTGTGCACGTGCAGAGCCCCCCCCCCCCCCCCCCCCCCCCCCCCCCCACCCCTGACTTGTGGGAAAGTGGCGGCTAAGAGGTCCCTAACCACACACCAAATTTTAACACAATCGGCTCAGCCGTTCCTGAGATATAGAATAGGGGTGTGCACGTGCACACGTGCAGACACCCTTACCCCTGACTTATGGAAAGGCGGCGGCTGAGAGGTCCCTAACCACACACCAAATTTGCACACCATCGGCTGTCATTGCAGAGTTTTTGTGAGAAACCACTTTTCAACACACCTCACGCGGCACGCGCCACGCGCCACGCGCAGTGGTAATCACCCACATGAGTCGGCACTGGTCCAAACAGTGTAGGTTGGATGGGGCTGCTCAGCAAAGAAGTCTGCTTGTCAATCGGACGTGTGGTTGCAGAGATATGAGCTTCTCAAAAGCGTCGCCACGGGTCGGGTCGCTCAAATTCAGATTTTCCCCATATACCACGGAAGGAAAAGCTTTGGAACTCAACCTCAAATAAGAATGTGTATCAAAACTACTGAATTGGATACAAATTCAACCTGAAGAAGGCGATATGCTTTGAAAACCTGATGAAAGTTGTAATGGAACTGAATGATATACAAATGTATAAATTTAGTCAAGTTGTGCAGGCCAGGAATTGCTTGATTCCTGGCGTAGGGCAGAATTTAGAAGCGAAAGTTTTACGTACCCGACATACGTTTTACGTACCCGACATACCTGGACACGGTCCGCCCCGCCCTCTGACGTCACCTGACCTTGAGTGCGACCGCTGCCACCGGCCACAAGCCATCCCAGTCAGGGGCAAATAGCGAGCGCCGAAGCGACTCGAACCCGGGCTGCCACGCCGGGTGAGGTCAGAAACCCGGCGCTCTCCCAACTAGTGTTGGATTTTGGTTTCATGACCTGGCCCGGAGAGCAAAAATCCATAGGTTCTCGGAGAGTACAATTTGATTGCTTGAAAAACAACATTATTAACATTAACATTATTAAGATTATTAAGAAAATGTAATTTATTTCGTCTCACCCCCAACGGGCATTTCGCCCACTTACAGGAGGTGCTCCTTCTGCTCCTCTCTTTGGGATTAGGTTTACGAGGCCTTTCTCAAGGGCCACCCCGGGTCGGACGAGACACCAACGCGGGTGACTAGGTGGGAGTCGAACCCACAGTTGGTGCGGTCTTTGCACCAAAGTCTAGTGTCCACTGGACCACCCCGGCCAGATTATTAGATTATTTATAAAATTCCTGATTTGTAATATATATTAAATCGTTATGAGGAAAATTGATTTTATTTTAACTGCAATGTCAGTAAGATCAGGTGAAAACACAGCAAATTTCCAGACAAAAAAAAAAATAAGAGCAAAATTATTTGGACCTCAAAAGTCCAGAAAATGTTCAAAATTCCAACGCTGCTCCTAACTGAGCTACAGGAGCGGACAATTCACTTGGTCAGCATGCCATATAAGACAGGAGGCTAGAGGGTATAGGTACCTTAGGTTAGTACCTAACTATGGGGACTTTGATAGACTCTGTGGGTGTTCCTCCACTCCAATGTTTTCAGTGTCTCATTTTATTTGCAGGTAGATCAAGTCACTTGTGATAGGGACTATCTGCAGCTACTTTTAGATTATCAATGATCATGTTCCACCCAATTCTTAGGATATTGCAGTTTGCAGAACAGGTCAAACAAATTAAGATTATCTTGAAAGGGGTGTAAGCATGGGTGTGAGCAGGTGTTATTCCTCAGTAAATATTTCTGATGCAGGTAACTTTAAGCTAATTCTCATTACATTTTCCAGAATTTAGACGTTTCTCTGATCACTTATATCTGCATCCAATACAAACTCAATCAATAACTTTGTACACTGTACAGTGGGACACCAAATCCATACAAAATAGGAAGGTCTCTGGTCTAGTCAAAAGAATATCTAGTCAATAATGCAGTTTGGTGTGAAGCTATACATGACAGAATTTATAATTTATCACCACCAAAGTCAAGTAAGTACCTCCTAAAATCATAACATAAAATCAAATGCAAAAGAATATTACTGATAAGCCGAGTAACATATGAAACCTTAACCTATATGTAATATTAATGCCACAAACAATTTTAATGTCATAGTTCCGTACAAAATGTCATATCATTAGTAAAAATAAAACAACCTAGCTGTTGTTAATGCCCCGCCCCCATGTGTAGGTATTCATATCAGTATTGGGATAACCATCCACATATCACCTTGGACCAAAGGGTGGAATGTATTGTCTATAAACAATGACTGCTGTGTACCAAAAGTCAAAAGGGAACATCCCAAAGGTTGATGGGGACAATTGCGTCCTGCGGTCCTACAATTATTTCTTTGGCAGGGGGACATTTTCATTCACAACATGGTCCATAAGTGGTAGGCCTAATAGTATAATAAAGAAACGTTAAGGGGATATTTCAATTTCCCCTCTGCATCACCCCCAAGGGCCCAGCCCCTTCCACACACACAGGATAGATAGCCCATGGCTGTTAGGTGTTAGATAGGTAGATAGATATATTTTGATTCTGGACATTATGTCCACTTCCACAGGGTATCATTCCTTCATACAACACATCAGTCCTACCTCATACCACAACAGACAATATACCACCTTAAGTTAAGACCACCTTAATCAAAATATACCAAAACATTAATAAACCAATTGTAGGACAAATTAAAATATTATTACTTTTAATTCACTAAAACCTACCGTCACCGCCAAGACGAATCTCTATGCTTTGATATCGAATTTGTCGAGTTGTGAGCAAATTAGGCCTATTTCCCGCCATTATTGAAGAGCATCTTCTAACGTATTTTTATGACGTCACGTGTCATCTGAAAATTTTGGTCAGCATCGCAGGATTTTCATCAAATACTGGTCTATAAGATACTTCATTTTCATGCTTTATCGATATCAAAACTGCATAAAAGAGATACCAGTGTGCAGAGAATTGCTTACACATTTCTGGACTGGTATTTTATTGAAATCCGTTGCTTTTTCTCTCCATAATCGTGCAATAGATTTAGGGGTGTTTAGGGGGCATGAGCGCCTCGGGAGGCGGAAGGATTCCGAAATTCGCTGATGTATTTTTTTTTATATTTTGTGTTTTTGTCATGTTTCGGTCTTTTACCTCATTAAATAATCATTTATCTTCAAGGATATTTATTTTTTGTGACTTTTAAGTGTTTAGTTATTTATAATTTGGATTTTTAGTTTGGTGTCTTTTCCCCTGTTCTAGCGATGATAAAATAGAAAAATAACCTCATACTAGTTGATGAAAATATAACGAAAATACCGCATTACTTGCATAATATTGGTAATTTACGAAATCTTTAGTCTTTTAGGATTATATTGCCAGCTACGTTTAATCAATTTTTTAAACACATAGCCTGTAATTGCCACCGATAGTTAGGGGGACTTAGGGGGAATTCCGTCATCCCTCTCATTTAATTTTGGCATCGCAATTACGGCATCGCTGGTGGCCATCGTTTACGTCATTTGGCGAAACTAGCCTGTTGCGGTGAGACGCAATGTTTGTGGGCATATGACTGGCAGGTATCATATGTTTTGACGTTGACCTTGGATATAGGGCCTCTGCTGTTGGTATTATGTCTCAGATTTGGATTGTAGTGGAATGGAATGGTATAATACCACCTTAAGTTAAGACCACCTTAATCAAAATATACCAAAACATTAATAAACCAATTGTGGGACAAATTAAAATATTATTACTTTTAATTCACTAAAACCTACTACAATATTGTATTATGGCTACCAACAGTTCTGTTGGTGGTAACTGGTAAGAACTGTTCTCATTATGCTTCATCGTTCCCATACCCCTATTAGCAATGTGTGTATACATAAAACACAATTAAATCAAAATAATATATTTCAATCATGGATATCAATCTGTGCACGCTGCACACATATTAACATGCAGTGTACTCAGGCAGTTCTCACTTCTCCATGTAGGCCCATGGGTACATAATATTTAAAAGCAAGCAGGAATACCATGGCACACCGCACAAGCACATATATTATCTTCCACTTCTTCCAGCTTCCTTCTAAATTTCATGACTTCCTACATAATAAAGATGATGATATTTAGGTTGATGGATGAGCTGTGTTGCTTCATGCCCAGGATACAGCTTCCTCCAGATGAAGGGTTGAAAATACAACATTGCTCATAACTCTCTTGGTATTTAGATGCTGTTTCTTATTGTGGTGACCAGCAATTAGCAACAAAAATGCTGGGAGGATGCCATAATTGTGAATTAATTGTGAATTAGGGATGCCAAAATTACTCTGGTTAGGTGTCATTTTCCCCGTAAAATTGTGAATTTGGCCACACTGCCCTGTATGGCCTTGGTATGTGATCTTGGTGCCGGCTCAGGAACTTTGATGCATTTTTAATTTGTATTCGCTTATTCGCACGTGCTTTAGGGTTAAATATTACTAACAGTTTCGTGGTACGCATAAATAATTAACATAAACACGATTTTTTAGTTCAGTAATACCTACAACTTTTGCATTTTAATACACTTTTGGTCAGTCATGGCGTCTCACATTCGGCGCATAATTCGGTCGTTAGGCCGGTATGCGTAGTCGGCGCGTAGTCGGCGCGTAGTCGGCGCGTAGTCGGCGCGTCCTGAAATTCGGCCGTTAAGTCGTTAGGCGTGTGTGCGCAGTGGACGGCCACCTTTAGATCTCTTAAACTGGGGAACTTTCTTTAAATCTTCGTATGCTAAATATAGGGCGTATTCATATTGCATAGGTTCAAGCTAGGAGATTGTTTTGAATAAGATTTCCTCGCCGATCTGGTGCTGCGCCCTGAGTGACTTCTGTGGGATGCTATCCACACTCCGAGATATATAGGAGATTATTTTGAATAAGATTTCCTCGCCGATCTGGTGCTGCGCCTTGAGTGACTTCTGTGGAATGCTATCCACACTCCGAGAGATATAGGAGATTGTTTTGAATACGATTTCCTCGCCGATCTGGTGCTGCGCCTTGAGTGACTTCTGTGGAATGCTATCCACACTCCGAGAGATATAGGAGATTATTTTGAATAAGATTTCCTCGCCGATCTGGTGCTGCGCCCTGGGTGACTTCTGTGGAATGCTATCCACACCCCGTCGGACAGTGTTGCTGAATGCCGACACGGCGCTACCACTACAATGACGTTATACGATGTTAACGTCAACGTTATACAATAGGCACTACAATGACGTTATACTGGCACGGTAGAGGCACGGCACTGGGACTAACCGTACAATGGCACGACACTGGCTAGGTGCCGGCATTGCAGTGCCACCACACAGACACAGCACTGGCACGGCAGTGACATTGAAATAACACGACTCTGGCACGGTTGTGGCACCGCGGTAATACTGCACTGGCACAACACTGGCACGGCCCTAGCACTGCGCTGGCACGGCTCTGGTGCGGTTCCGGCCCGGCCGTGACTGCATTGTCAGTGTGCGGTCCAGCTGGCACGGACAGCGGTGAGCAGCCCCACCCTACTGAGGCCGTTCACCGGGGCTGGGACTGGGCGGGGGACTGTGGCGGAGGCTGGCTCCCAGACTGAGGCTACAGACCGACTCTTTCCATATCAGCAGCCCCACCCTACTGAGGCCGTTCCCCGGGGCTGGGACTGGGCGGGGGCCTGTGGCGGAGGCTGGCTCCCAGACTGAGCCTACAGACTGACTTCCCATATCAGCAGCCCCACCCTACTGAGGCCGTTCCCCGGGGCTGGGACTGGGCGGGGGCCTGTGGCAGAGGCTGGCTCCCAGATTGAGCCTACAGACTGACTTCCCATATCAGCAGCCCCACCCTACTGAGGCCGTTCCCCGGGGCTGGGACTGGGCGGGGGCCTGTGGCAGAGGTTGGCTCCCAGATTGAGCCTACAGGCTGACTTTCCATATCAGCAGCCCCACCCTACTGAGGCCGTTCCCCGGGGCTGGGACTGGGCGGGGGCCTGTGGCGGAGGCTGGCTCCCAGATTGAGCCTACAGACTGACTTCCCATATCAGCAGCCCCACCCTACTGAGGCCGTTCCCCGGGGCTGGGACTGGGCGGGGGCCTGTGGCAGAGGCTGGCTCCCAGACTGAGGCTACAGACTGACTTCCCATATCAGCAGCCCCACCCTACTGAGGCCGTTCCCCGGGGCTGGGACTGGGCGGGGGCCTGTGGCGGAGGCTGGCTCCCAGACTGAGCCTACAGACTGACTCTTTCCATATCAGCAGCCCCACCCTACTGAGGCCGTTCCCCGGGGCTGGGACTGGGCGGGGGCCTGTGGCAGAGGCTGGCTCCCAGACTGAGGCTACAGACTGACTCTTTCCATATCAGCAGCCCCACCCTACTGAGGCCGTTCCCCGGGGCTGGGACTGGGCGGGGGCCTGTGGCGGAGGCTGGCTCCCAGATTGAGCCTACAGACTGACTTCCCATATCAGCAGCCCCACCCTACTGAGGCCGTTCCCCGGGGCTGGGACTGGGCGGGGGCCTGTGGCGGAAGCTGGCTCCCAGATTGAGCCTACAGACTGACTCTTTCCATATCAGCAGCCCCACCCTACTGAGGCCGTTCCCCGGGGCTGGGACTGGGCGGGGGCCTGTGGCGGAGGCTGGCTCCCAGACTGAGCCTACAGACTGACTCTTCCCATATCGCGGCTGCGCCCGCTCTGTAATAGCCGCCCTCGTGTGGCTATGAGGGCGGCATATCGCTGGACTACGCCTCTGGGGACCCCAACCCTCCACCCTTCCCCCCGACCCCGACCCCGTCGTTGAACGGTTTGGCTGGCAGACAGCTGTTGGCCGCCGCAGGTCTTACTGAGGACTTTCCGAGAGACTTTCTGCTCCATCGGGGCATGTCCTGTGAAAGGTAGGACTGCGTGCGACAGGACAGCGTGAAGGACAGCGTGAAGAACAGCGTGAAGGACAGCGTGAAGGACAGCGTGCGACAGGACAGCGTGCGACAGGACAGCGTGAAGGACAGCGTGAAGGACAGCGTGAAGAAGAGCGTGAAGGACAGCGTGAAGGACAGCGTGAAGGACAGCGTGAAGAACAGCGTGAAGGACAGCGTGAAGGACAGCGTGAAGGACAGCGTGAAGGACAGCGTGCGACAGGACAGCGTGAAGGACAGCGTGAAGAACAGCGTGAAGGACAGCGTGAAGAACAGCGTGAAGGACAGCGTGAAGGACAGCGTGCGACAGGACAGCGTGAAGGACAGCGTGAAGGACAGCGTGAAGAAGAGCGTGAAGGACAGCGTGAAGGACAGCGTGAAGGACAGCGTGAAGGACAGCGTGCGACAGGACAGCGTGAAGGACAGCGTGAAGGACAGCGTGAAGAAGAGCGTGAAGGACAGCGTGAAGGACAGCGTGAAGGACAGCGTGAAGGACAGCGTGAAGAACAGCGTGAAGGACAGCGTGAAGAACAGCGTGAAGGACAGCGTGAAGGACAGCGTGCGACAGGACAGCGTGCGACAGGACAGCGTGAAGGACAGGACAGCGTGCGACAGGACAGCGTGAAGAACAGCGTGAAGAACAGCGTGAAGGACAGCGTGAAGGACAGCGTGAAGGACAGCGTGCGACAGGACAGCGTGAAGGACAGCGTGAAGGACAGCGTGAAGGACAGCGTGAAGAACAGCGTGAAGGACAGCGTGAAGAACAGCGTGAAGGACAGCGTGCGACAGGACAGCGTGAAGGACAGCGTGAAGGACAGCGTGAAGGACAGCGTGAAGAACAGCGTGAAGGACAGCGTGAAGAACAGCGTGAAGGACAGCGTGAAGGACAGCGTGCGACAGGACAGCGTGCGACAGGACAGCGTGAAGGACAGGACAGCGTGCGACAGGACAGCGTGAAGAACAGCGTGAAGAACAGCGTGAAGGACAGCGTGAAGGACAGCGTGAAGGACAGCGTGCGACAGGACAGCGTGAAGGACAGCGTGAAGGACAGCGTGAAGAAGAGCGTGAAGGACAGCGTGAAGGACAGCGTGAAGGACAGCGTGAAGGACAGCGTGAAGAACAGCGTGAAGGACAGCGTGAAGAACAGCGTGAAGGACAGCGTGAAGGACAGCGTGCGACAGGACAGCGTGCGACAGGACAGCGTGAAGGACAGGACAGCGTGCGACAGGACAGCGTGAAGAACAGCGTGAAGAACAGCGTGAAGGACAGCGTGAAGGACAGCGTGAAGGACAGCGTGCGACAGGACAGCGTGAAGGACAGGACAGCGTGCGACAGGACAGCGTGAAGAACAGCGTGAAGAACAGCGTGAAGGACAGCGTGAAGGACAGCGTGAAGGACAGCGTGCGACAGGACAGCGTGAAGGACAGCGTGAAGGACAGCGTGAAGAAGAGCGTGAAGGACAGCGTGAAGGACAGCGTGAAGGACAGCGTGAAGGACAGCGTGAAGGACAGCGTGAAGAACAGCGTGAAGGACAGCGTGAAGAACAGCGTGAAGGACAGCGTGAAGGACAGCGTGCGACAGGACAGCGTGCGACAGGACAGCGTGAAGGACAGGACAGCGTGCGACAGGACAGCGTGTGTAGGACAGCGTGAAGGACAGCGTGAAGGACAGCATGCGACAGGACAGCGTGAAGAACAGCGTGAAGGACAGCGTGAAGGACAGCGTGAAGGACAGCGTGAAGGACAGCGTGAAGGACAGCGTGAAGGACAGCGTGAAGAACAGCGTGAAGGACAGCGTGAAGAACAGCGTGAAGGACAGCGTGCGACAGGACAGCGTGCGACAGGACAGCGTGCGACAGGACAGCGTGAAGGACAGGACAGCGTGCGACAGGACAGCGTGAAGAACAGCGTGAAGAACAGCGTGAAGGACAGCGTGAAGGACAGCGTGCGACAGGACAGCGTGAAGGACAGCGTGAAGGACAGCGTGAAGAACAGCGTGAAGAACAGCGTGAAGAACAGCGTGAAGGACAGCGTGCGACAGGACAGCGTGAAGGACAGCGTGAAGGACAGCGTGTGTAGGACAGCATGCGACAGGACAGCGTGAAGGACAGCGTGAAGGACAGCGTGAAGGACAGCGTGCGACAGGACAGCGTGAAGGACAGCGTGAAGAACAGCGTGTGTAGGACAGCATGAGAGATCGGGAGCAGAGAGCGCCGAAGACTTCCGGTGCAATTTGTTTGCTAAATATCATTAGAGTGTGCATGCCAAATGTGTGCTTTGTTTTGTTCAGTGGGAATATGCCAATGAACTTGACACATGTGGCTTAATGGTTTGTTTACATAACCGTCAGTTTTGTAAACGATTTATATAATTGTTTTAAAACCGTCACTTTTGAATACGAAAAGGCATAACACATCTCCTAATGTCTCATCGGATTGTTTTGCTGCTGGCGGGCGTGGTGACACGCGTCGTGACACGTCAGACAAATGTTGTCAGTCCCTGGCGCCGCTGTCTGGGTCGTGCCAGACATGTTGCCGTGGCGTGACGGCTTGTCCCCGCCGTCAGCGAGCTCATCACTCACATCAGCTCTGTCTCAGGCTCACATCAGCTCTGTCTCATCACTCACATCAGCTCTGTCTCATCACTCACATCAGCTCTGTCTCAGGCTCATAGAGCTCTGTCTCAGGCTCATAGAGCTCTGTCTCAGGCTCACGTCAGCTCTGTCTCAGGCTCACATCAGCTCTGTCTCAGGCTCACATCAGCTCTGTCTCATCACTCACATCAGCTCTGTCTCATCACTCACATCAGCTCTGTCTCATCACTCACATCAGCTCTGTCTCAGGCTCACATCAGCTCTGTCTCATCACTCACATCAGCTCTGTCTCATCACTCACATCAGCTCTGTCTCAGGCTCATAGAGCTCTGTCTCAGGCTCATAGAGCTCTGTCTCAGGCTCATAGAGCTCTGTCTCAGGCTCATAGAGCTCTGTCTCAGGCTCACGTCAGCTCTGTCTCAGGCTCACATCAGCTCTGTCTCAGGCTCATAGAGCTCTGTCTCAGGCTCATAGAGCTCTGTCTCAGGCTCATAGAGCTCTGTCTCAGGCTCATAGAGCTCTGTCTCAGGCTCATAGAGCTCTGTCTCAGGCTCATAGAGCTCTGTCTCAGGTTCATAGAGCTCTGTCTCAGGCTCACATCAGCTCTGTCTCAGGCTCATAGAGCTCTGTATCAGGCTCATATAGCTCTGTCTCAGGCTCATAGAGCTCTGTCTCAGGCTCACATCAGCTCTGTCTCAGGCTCATAGAGCTCTGTCTCAGGCTCACATCAGCTCTGTCTCAGGCTCATAGAGCTCTGTATCAGGCTCATATAGCTCTGTCTCAGGCTCATAGAGCTCTGTCTCAGGCTCACATCAGCTCTGTCTCAGGCTCACATCAGCTCTGTCTCAGGCTCATAGAGCTCTGTCTCAGGCTCATAGAGCTCTGTCTCAGGCTCATAGAGCTCTGTCTCAGGCTCATAGAGCTCTGTCTCAGGCTCATAGAGCTCAGGCTCACATCAGCTCCGTCTCAGGCTCATAGAGCTCTGTCTCAGGCTCATAGAGCTCTGTCTCAGGCTCATAGAGCTCTGTCTCAGGCTCATAGAGCTCTGTCTCAGGCTCACGTCAGCTCTGTCTCAGGCTCATGGAGCTCTGCCTCGGACTCATGAAGCTATGTATCAGGCTTATCATGGATCTCTGTCTCCGGCTTATCAGTCATCATGGAGCTATTACATCAGTCATCATTAGCTATTACATCAATCATCATGGAGCTATTACATCAGTCATCATGGAGCTATTACATCAGTCATCATGGAGCTATTACATCAGTCATCATGGAGCTATTACATCAGTCATCATTAGCTATTACATCAGTCATCATGGAGCTATTACATCAGTCATCATGGAGCTATTACATCAGTCATCATGGAGCTATTACATCAGTCATCATTAGCTATTACGGGACCACGGGACCAAATACGAGACATGGAGAGTGCCATGGAGCACGTTCTAGGAATTTTGAGCAACTGTTTTTTTTGCAAAACGGGATGATGGTTAATGCAGCTAAAACAGAACTGATGGTATGTGGTGACAGGCGTCAGATTGCTCGGATAGAAATTATGCCGAAGTTGAGATTTATGGGTGAGGATCTGTTGTGCTCGGAAAGTGTTAGAATTTAGGTATGATTATGGACTCAACTCTGTCGTGGCAACCGCACGTGAAACATGTCATACACCGATGTTTTGGTATTCTTATCGGAATCCTCCATGCCAAACACGTTCTGCCAGCTTCTGTCCTGCCCCGTATAGTGGATTATCTTGTGATCTCTCACATTAGATATTGTACTCAAGTATATGGTAGTGCTAGAAAAAGTGTTATTCAGGAACTTCAAAAGGTGCTCAACTTTGCTGCACGAGTCATCTCTGGTCGCCGGAAATACGATCATGTTTCTGATGTCCTAAAGGAGTTAGGCTGGCTCACTGTTCCGAAACTTGTAGAATATTTTGATTTATGTATGATGCACAAGATTTTAACATTAAACCTTCCGGTCGGACTGCGCCAAAGCCTGTCATTTAAAGGGATTATACGGGTTTTTCCCAGAATAATTGAGTTACATAGTAAAACGTACTTATAAAGGTGGTAGAAGTCTCACGGTAGCCACATTTTTCTGGAAATGGCCTCCTCTGCACGTAAGGACATTCCAAAGTGCGCGGTGATGCCACCGCGTACTTTCTGCAGGACCGGCTGAGGCAGAGCCGGTCATCTCTTTTATGCTAATAAAAACACCTCACTTATGACATATTTCCGGTAAAATAAGCAATATTTGAAAGAAAATAAACTTGTTTTGTTCCAACGACAGCAACAGTTACCTAGTTTTCCCATAAAATTCGATATTTTTCATGAATTTTCATGCCAAAAAATTAATACGCCACCACCAAATTCTCAACGCTAAAGGCCAGAGATAAGAAAACCACACAAACCACAAAACCTGAACGAACAGTGTGCAGTAATAAAAAGTCCCGTAAGTTTTAAGTTGCATAATCATTGTGTGATCCAGTGTAGGACTTGCAGATAATTAAAAACTCTGAAATTGATCTTAAGATAAAAGTGGTGGACAGTGGTGCCGATCAAGTACTCGTTGTCTGATACAAGTCTTGAAAAACGCCTAAGTTTTAACGCTGATAATTGCTGAAATAATGGACTAAATGAGCATTAAGGTCCCTGTGATATGTGTTAAACGTGTTTAAAGCTCATACAACTGCAAAAGAGTGCATTTCCTTTCAGGACGGAAACCCGTTTAATCCCTTTAACCATCAATCAGGCTTGCGACAAACGCGACAATCATCTCACCTATTGCTTGTTCGTCCTCGCAACAACCATGGAAAACGCACCTTCATATACCGTGGATCCAAACTGTACAATCGCTATGCCATTGACAATCATCTACATCGTCTTAGTGTGTGCACTTTTAAAAGGCATGTAAGATAAATATTGACTGAAGCTTCTTGATCTATTGACGCAGTTTCTTGCCACTTGTTTGCAACGCAAATGGTGTGCTACACCAATGTATGACGAAGGTATTAAAATAGCCCTATTGTGTGGAAATACCTGATGACGTGAAATAAATAAATAATAAATAAATAAATAAATGGAGCTCTGTCTCAGGCTCGTAGAGCTCTATCTCCGGTTCCTGAAGTGGCGTCCTAGACGGCTGTCTCAGGTCCGTGCAGCCTCGGCTGTCTCAGGTCCGTGCAGCGCTATCTCCGGTTCCTGAAGTGGCGTCCTAGACGGCTGTCTCAGGTCCGTGCAGCCTCGGCTGTCTCAGGTCCGTGCAGCGCTATCTCTGGTTCCTGAAGTGGCGTCCTAGACGGCTGTCTTAGGTCCGTGCAGCCTCGGCTGTCTCAGGTCCGTGCAGCGCTATCTCCGGTTCCTGAAGTGGCGTCCTAGACGGCTGTCTCAGGTCTGTGCAGCCTCGGCTGTCTCAGGTCCGTGCAGCGCTATCTCCGGTTCCTGAAGTGGCGTCCTAGACGGCTGTCTCAGGTCTGTGCAGCCTCGGCTGTCTCAGGTCCGTGCAGCGCTATCTCCGGTTCCTGAAGTGGCGTCCTAGACGGCTGTCTCAGGTCTGTGCAGCCTCGGCTGTCTCAGGTCCGTGCAGCGCTATCTCCGGTTCCTGAAGTGGCGTCCTAGACGGCTGTCTCAGGTCTGTGCAGCCTCGGCTGTGCTGGGTTCAGACAGTGGCGTCCCAGACTGTCTGAGCTCGGTTCTGAGAATCTCGTCCCAGATCAGTTGAGTTGCAACTTCGCCCATGGCGAACTCCTGACAATGGCCTTAAGTGAAGTTTAATTCAGATGAGCTGGAAGTGCCCATGAGTCGTGATGAGCTACGGTTGCATGCATTTTGTATCAGCAAATGTGTCTGTTATCTTTCGGAACTTCTGGATATGTAATGGTCTCCATTGGTTTGATGACGTAATAGCTCTGTGATCGGTCGTTTCCCCAGTTTCAACGGTGTAGTTGGTCCTGAAGCAGTATGGATCCCTCGTGTGCTTTTCGACATTTAATTTCAGTAAAGGTTGGCCGTTTTCTAGAAAATATGTAATATATATATATATATATATATATATATATATATATATATATATATATATATATATATATATATATATATATATATATATATATATATATATATATATCTACACAGCGCTGTGACTTATCCTGGACTGTGCTTTTGTGTTTAACCCTCGCCCTACGGAGGGGGGGGGGGGGCTGACAGCCCCCCCCCCCCTGAAGGTTTTCTTGAATAACTTTGTACACATGCGGCGCATCTTGCTGAAATTTTTGGTAGCTGAGTTTACAATAATTATACGTATGCTGTAGAAATTTATTTGAAATTAGTTAATTAGTTTGGGAGAGAATCATGTTTTGATAACGTCATGTTGGTGGAAAAACGATAAATATTTGAAAAATGGTAGAAAACAGAGTTTTAAAGGAAATTGCAAACGCAATTCACTAAAGATACAAAATGGCATTCTCTTTAAAATGGCAATCTCGGATTTGCAAAGTTTTGGGTTTTTGACCCCTAAAATTTAAAAACTTATTTTTTGGAAAAATCCCCACAAAATCAAAATTTTCAAAGATGTTCGAAAAACCGGAATATATGTGTGAGAACTGTGTATATACAATACCCATACCGAATTTCAAAGCAATATCTTCATTTTTGACTGAGTGATCGCTCCCTAAGTGTAAGAAACTGATGACGTCATTTTTTAGAATAACTTTTTTTGACTTTTTTTTAACAAGATACGAACAAATAATTACCTTTTCTGTATTTGTGAGCCAAAACTGGTCTAGGAACATGCCTTTTTATTTACATTTATGAATTTCTAATTTTTAGGTTTTCTGAGGAACAAAATCGCTGTTCTGGACGTAGTAAATCCGAAGTTATTCACTTGACCTGGAAGGTCACCCGTTGACCTGAAACATAAACGCATACTGTTAGATTTCTCTCATGACAGGCAACATGCTGGTTCTTACTGCATTGCTCTAAGTTGCTTGATTTGGAAGTTAACAGGGGGCCTGTCAGCCCCCCCCCCCCCCGTTGGGCGAAGGTGAAAAAAGTTCCCGTAGGGCGAGGGTTAACGGACATGTTTAGCAGTGGGACGGTGTTGTAAGTGGGCCGGAAACTCATTTCCTATTCTTCGCTAATTTAATATCCGACACTGCAGACGTTATTCAGAAATGCTGCCAGAATTGTACATTTAGCACTGGATCAAAGTCGTATTTTATCGGACTCATCCCAATTTTATCGGACTCATCCCACAGTGGTTAGTCATCAGCGGTCACCGAGTATTATTGATTTTGTTTTCGTCTGACCGCTCGCCGCCCGTCTCTTGGGCAACACGACTGCGTCTCTCGGACTGCGCCACATGTCTCTGACACGACGTCACATGTCTCTGACACGACGTCACATGTCTCCAACACGACCTCACATGTCTCCAACACGACCTCACATGTCTCCAACACGACCTCACGTCTCCAACACGACCTCACATGTCTCTGACACGACCTCACATGTCTCCAACACGACCTCACGTCTCCAACACGACCTCACATGTATCTGACACGACCTCACATGTCTCCAACATGTGTCGGTGCTGTGTTGACTGCAATGCGCCACCGTGCCGCCTGGCCCCATCTGTGCTGCCTCCCGACACCTCGAGCCGTGCTGCCTCTCGACACCTCGAGCCGTGCTGCCTCCCGACACCTCGAGCCGTGCTGCCTCCCGACACCTCGAGCCGTGCTGCCTCCCGACACCTCGAGCAGTGCTGCCTCCCGACACCTCGAGCCGTGCTGCCTCCCGACACCTCGAGCCGTGCTGCCTCCCGACGCCTCGAGCCGTGCTGCCTCCCGACACCTCGAGCAGTGCTTCCTCCTGACACCTCGAGCCGTGCTGCCTCCCGACACCTCGAGCCGTGCTGCCTCTCGACACCTCGAGCCGTGCTGCCTCCCGACACCTCGAGCCGTGCTGCCTCCCGACACCTCGAGCCGTGCTGCCTCCCGACACCTCGAGCCGTGCTGCCTCCCGACACCTCGAGCCGTGCTGCCTCCCGACGCCTCGAGCCGTGCTGCCTCCCGACACCTCGAGCCGTGCTGCCTCCCGACACCTCGAGCCGTGCTGCCTCCCGACACCTCGAGCCGTGCTGCCTCCCGACACCTCGAGCCGTGCTGCCTCCCGACACCTCGAGCCGTGCTGCCTCCCGACACCTCGAGCCGTGCTTCCTCCCGACACCTCGAGCCGTGCTGCCTCCCGACACCTCGAGCCGTGCCGCCTCCCGACACCTCGAGCCGTGCCGCCTCCCGACGCCTCGGGCCGTGCCGCCTCCCGACACCTCGAGCCGTGCTGCCTCCCGACACCTCGAGCCGTGCTGCCTCCCGACACCTCGAGCCGTGCTGCCTTCCGACACCTCGAGCCGTGCTGCCTCCCGACACCTCGAGCCGTGCTGCCTCCCGACACCTCGAGCCGTGCTGCCTCCCGACACCTCGAGCCGTGCTGCCTCCCGACACCTCGAGCCGTGCTGCCTCCCGACACCTCGAGCCGTGCTGCCTCCCGACACCTCGAGCCGTGCTTCCTCCCGACACCTCGAGCCGTGCTGCCTCCTGACACCTCGAGCCGTGCCGCCTCCCGACACCTCGAGCCGTGCCGCCTCCCGACGCCTCGAGCCGTGCTGCCTCCCGACACCTCGAGCCGTGCTGCCTCCCGACACCTCGAGCCGTGCTGCCTCCCGACACCTCGAGCCGTGCTGCCTCCCGACACCTCGAGCCGTGCTGCCTCCCGACACCTCGAGCCGTGCTGCCTCCCGACACCTCGAGCCGTGCTGCCTCCCGACACCTCGAGCCGTGCTGCCTCCCGACACCTCGAGCCGTGCTGCCTCCCGACACCTCGAGCCGTGCTGCCTCCCGACACCTCGAGCCGTGCTGCCTCCCGACACCTCGAGCCGTGCTTCCTCCCGACACCTCGAGCCGTGCTGCCTCCCGACACCTCGAGCCGTGCTGCCTCCTGACACCTCGAGCCGTGCTGCCTCCCGACACCTCGAGCCGTGCTGCCTCCCGACACCTCGAGCCGTGCTGCCTCCCGACACCTCGAGCCGTGCTGCCTCCCGACACCTCGAGCCGTGCCGCCTCCCGACGCCTCGGGCCGTGCCGCCTCCCGACACCTCGAGCCGTGCTGCCTCCCGACACCTCGAGCCGTGCTGCCTCCCGACACCTCGAGCCGTGCTTCCTCCCGACACCTCGAGCCGTGCTTCCTCCCGACACCTCGAGCCGTGCTGCCTCCCGACACCTCGAGCCGTGCTTCCTCCCGACACCTCGAGCCGTGCTTCCTCCCGACACCTCGAGCCGTGCTGCCTCCCGACACCTCGAGCCGTGCTTCCTCCCGACACCTCGAGCCGTGCTTCCTCCCGACACCTCGAGCCGTGCTGCCTCCCGACACCTCGAGCCGTGCTGCCTCCCGACACCTCGAGCCGTGCTGCCTCCCGACACCTCGAGCCGTGCTGCCTCCCGACACCTCGAGCCGTGCTGCCTCCCGACACCTCGAGCCGTGCTGCCTCCCGACACCTCGAGCCGTGCTGCCTCCCGACACCTCGAGCCGTGCTGCCTCCCGACACCTCGAGCCGTGCTGCCTCCCGACACCTCGAGCCGTGCTGCCTCCCGACACCTCGAGCCGTGCTGCCTCCCGACACCTCGAGCCGTGCTGCCTCCCGACACCTCGAGCCGTGCTGCCTCCCGACACCTCGAGCCGTGCTGCCTCCCGACACCTCGAGCCGTGCTGCCTCCCGACACCTCGAGCCGTGCTGCCTCCCGACACCTCGAGCCGTGCTTCCTCCCGACACCTCGAGCCGTGCTGCCTCCCGACACCTCGAGCCGTGCTGCCTCCCGACACCTCGGGCCGTGCCGCCTCCCGACGCCTCGGGCCGTGCCGCCTCCCGACGCCTCGAGCCGTGCCCCCGTCGCTCCGGCGATGTCTCGTCACCCCGGGAGTGTCTGCCTCGCTCCGTCGCTGCGGCGATGTCTCGTCACCCCGGGAGTGTTGGCAGCCTCCGAACTAGGTCAGATGGTGATCCGACAGCACCACGCCGGCCGATGACCTGTCGCTGCCCCGAGACAACATACACGGAAACGTGCACCGCGATTAAGGCAACCTGTACATTCATGCTTGGAAACAACACAAAGTCATTTGCTTATCGAAAGCTTCCAAGAATCGCAGCTTCATAGGTTACCGATAAATAGATACGTTCTACAGGGTGTGCCGAAATTGATTGTCCCTTCCTCACATTCATTTAGCAATGAAACAACAATGCCTAGTGCATGGTTTATTTACCGATGCATCCTTCCCCAGTCGGACACACTCCCTCATGCGCTGAGGCATCCCGCACATCAGATTGTCCAGCGTCTCGGCGCTGATGTGACGCCAAGCCCTCTGCAGGTTGCTGACCAGCGCCTGCTCGGAGGTAACCGGCTATATCTTGTCCAGCTCGCCCTGCACGATGGCCCAGCGATTCTCGGTCAGGGCTGTTGCCCGGCCACACGCACCTTCTTCCAGAACCCCGGGAGGTTGGCGCGGCACCACTCCTGAGTCCTGGCCGCGTTGTGAGTCGGAACGCCGTACTGCTGGAATATCGCTTTTGGCATCCTCGGCAGAAGTTTGACCGTGGTTGGTGACCCTATCGCCTTGGGTGACCCTGACTGCTTCTTCCGCTGCATCGCTGACGTCGCCATCTTATTGAGCACCTCCTCCACATATTACTCGGCCGTTACGGTCTGGCCGCGGGGGACGAGGTGCAGCTCTGAGAGCCCCTGGTAGCTCATCATGGCCCATACCATGATTTTCATTGGGTGCTTCACTGTCTCGGTGGCGGGCACTTATTTAGAGCTGCTGTGCGCCCAGACGCGGTCGTTCTGGTGAATCGGCGGGTGCAGTAGCTCGAAGGGAGACTCATCACTGAACAGGACGCGTCGCCAGTCTTGGATAGTCCATCTTTTGCGCTCCCGGGCGAACGCCAGCAGCTTGAGCTTCTGGGCTTCTGTCAGCTTCGGCTGGCGGCGCGGCTTGAACGGCTTGAGGTGCAGGCACGTGGTCAGGGTCAGGTAGTTGTGGACGGTGGTCTTGGATGGTTGACCCTTCGCCGTCAGTCTTTTGGCCAATTTCCTCGTTGACTGGTGTGTTTTCTGGACGGCTTTGGCCAGGACGATTTTTGCCACACCCACGAGGGAGAAATGACTCCCGAGGTGACGTCAGAGCATTTGGCATCAATATTTTGCAATATGGTAGCAAATAAACAAAGGCGTTATGGCGTGACGATTCTCGTCATTTATATTCAGGAACAGGGGCGGATCCAGAAAACCTTCAAGGGGGTCATCAATTGCAGTGGCGCCCCTACCTATACCCAAAATCCGTGCCACTGGTGGGCGGTAAACTTGGAGTGTTTTGTCCTGCTGCTGAATGGTGCCCGCCTCCCGGCCGGCGGACGCTGCAGCAGTGTACGGCCGCCGGGACGTGGGTGCGGCGTATTGACTCGCAGTTGGCGCCGACAGCGGCACAGCTCCTCCCCGGTTTAAGCAGACTTATTACCAGTTCGGCAGTTGCCACTAGGCGATATAAGGCGACAGGCCAATTCGCGATTGGCGTCCGTATCCTGTTGGGAAATTGCCCAGCAATATGCCGGCTTGTATTTGCGATTAGGTGATGACATTTGTCGAGATACCGGGAATTCAGACGTGATGCAAGTTCATGTCATCTGTTGGGAAGTGGGTTTGATTGTTCGAAGTGAAGACGGTTGCTATGGTTGTGGATCAGAGTTCGCCATGGGCTGGGCTAGCCCTATGGGCCTGGGCTGGGCCTGGGCCGGGCCTTAACTTTAACCCGCGCACTGCAGGGGGGTTGATTTCCGCCCCCCCCCCCCTAAGGTTTTCGAAGATAGCGAAAAAACGGCGGCGCGCAGCGCCGCCGGGTTTTCGCACACCTGTCAGGACATCAATTGCGCACACTTTGAAGAGAAAAAAATTCCTAGGGTCATCTCAGGTCAGGTCACCAGACCAGGTCAAGTGACCCCACCTCCAAAAATGTTTGCAGTTGTGCCAAAGCCAGAGTTTTTCACCGATCAGTTTGAAACTTACAGAATGTCATGAGGGCACACGTTCTTACAATTCGTATATCTCGGAATTTTGAAATCGGTGACCTAAGGTCAGGTCAATTTCGTAACCTCCCCATAGTAAGTCAATGGGGAAATATACAAATGCTAAGGATTTGCATGATATTAGTCCAAATACTTCTGGATCATGTTATTATAGGATATTTTTGATGATTTAAGTGTAAGTTTTGTTCAGTGACCCCTATTGGGTCATTTAAGGTCATGCGAGGTCACCATCACTTTTTTTTGTCAATTACTCCCGACATAATGAAGATAGAGAAGTAAAACAGACATAAATGTGTTTATCTCGTCAATACACGTCTTCCCATATGCAACATGCCCTACTTGTGTTACCACTTGACCTTGACCCGAGGTCAAATTTTTAAGTTAACTTAACAAGGTCATCATGTATATCATTCAAAGCGCCTTGACAAGATAAACACAATGACGTAAACAGTTTTCCGTTATCTTTATTACATAACAAGTTAATAGCGAAAAAGATTTAGCAAAAAAATCATAATTTTTCCCCTTTTTTGACCTCTGGAGCCCCAAATGTTGACCTGAGATCAAATTTGAGGACACCTTAGCGATTTAAAATTTCACTGGCTGGCGTTTGCTTTTTCCGTTTGTTTTTAACTAGCATAGTTTCTGAGATATATGGGGATTTCTGGAGCGATGTCCTAAAACAGGAAAAACTGGAAAATTTGACCTTTGATGACCTCTGGTGACCTCAATTTTGACCTGACCTAAAATAATATTGAAATACTTTCGATAGAACATGTATCAAGCTATCAAATGCCGTTTTCCGCTTCTCGCTACGTAGCGTAGTTTTCGAGATCTCAGGGGGGGGGGGGCGGAAATCACCCCCCCTGCAGTTCGTGTTCGGCGCAAAGCCCCTGCTGTGCGCGGGTTAAGGAAATCACTGGGCGCTGGATGGGCCTGGGCCTGATAATTTTGAAGTAATGCGCGCGTCGCACAAGCTCAGGTCAGAACTCAACAATAGTTTAACCAGCAGATCACTTACACAGCAACACACTGTTGCTGTGGCTGCGGCTTTTTATTGTTTTGGTTAACATAGTTGGTTCATGTTTCACATTTATAGTATACTAGTAAATATACTAGGATAATGATTGAACATTTTGTGAAAATAATTATATGCTTAATCTGAACGGGCCGGACTGGGCCTGGGCCTCAATATTATAAATTTGACCGGCCCTGGTCCGGGCCTGGGCTTGGTGTTCATGGGCCTGGGCCGGGCCGGACTGGGGTTGGTGGGCCCGTGGCGAACACTGTTGTGGATGCTGACGGGGCATATGTATAGCACTCTTAGCTTTGCGAACACGATTTTGTAAAGCTGCATTCAGTAAATCGATGCATGGCGTCTCTGGGAACCCCCGTATCCGCGGCGCTTCGAGGGTTTCGATCTGATAACAAATACCTTATCTGTGCTGTTTTGCACAACACGCATTAACCCGCGCCGTGCCGGAGGTTAGACACCCTCCTAAGGTTTGTCGAGGATAGCGGAAAAACGGCGGCGCTGCGCGCCGCCGTTTTTGGCACGGCTGTTCGGGCATCAATTACCCACATTATGTAAAATGATTGACCTCGAGCAGACCAGGAAACGTGACACCACCTCCAAAAAAGTGTGCGGTCGTACCACTGTCACAGTTTTTGGATGATCGGTTTCGAACTTTATTTCCATAAGGATTCCATAAGGTCATATATATATATATATATATATATATATATATATATATATATATATATATATATATATATATATATATATATATATATATATATATATATATTTATATATATATATATATATATATATATATATATATATATATATATATATATATATATATATATATATATATATATATATATATATATATATATATATATATTTATATATATATATATATATATATATATATATATATATATATATATATATATATCCTACTTTGATCACACTTCACCTTGACCTGAGGTCAAATTTGTAAGTTGATCTAACCTGGTCAACACTAATATGAGTCAAGCGCCTTGCCAAGACGAACACGATGGCGTCAACATTATTGCCTTATCTTTATTAGGTAAAAAGCTATTTGCGATAAAGGTTTTGCCCAAAAATATAATGTTTGACCTTTGATGACCTCTGAAGCCTAAACTGTTGACCTGATCTAAAATCTGAGGACACCATGGCGATTGCGTTTTTCAAGAGCTTTCGATAATTTGTTTTCCGTTTGTGCCTAGCTATCATAGTTACCGAGATATTTGGGGGTCTCGAATCGAAGTCCTAAAACTGGAAAATCGGACCTTTGATGACCTCTGGTGACCTCAATATTGACCTGAACCAAAAATGACTGAAATAGATTCAAAATAGTTTTTGACGAGCTTTCGAACATTATTTTAGGTTTTTGTCTATGTCCTATGAGAGCCCAGTTCGAGGGGAGGTGTCTACCCCCCCCCCCCCCCCCCCCCCGGCACCGCGAAGGTGGCGCCGAGCACCGGCACGGCGCAGGTTAACAAATCGTATTTGTGCGACAAGTCTAGGACATTACGCTTTCCTGTGGTATTGTACCGAACTATCGACCGGTGGCCGATGGGCGGCCTGAGGCAGGGCACCGCTACCGGCTGCGGTGCGTACCCGCCGTCGCGTTCTGTGCCGTTCGCCGGCCGATCGGTCGCCTTTCTTTTGGCAGACGGCCGGCGTGGGCAGCCGGCGCACAGTGGGCGAGAACGGCCTGCTAGCGTGATATGTGGCGAACAAATATTATTTCAAAAATGACTATTTTATACGGCTCATTTTCAAGCAAAATGTCCATAGCATGAAAGTATAGCATCAATTCGCCAATAAATTGGTTTATTTTTATGCACCATGTCTTCCAACATACACTATTGTTAAGCCGCCGATATTGCTATGGCGCGCCTCATTCTCATCGGATGGATATATGCTCATTTGGAAGGCGAATAACGTTTCGTAGAGGCCTTGTGGTATTTTTATTGAAAGTACAAACATCAGCAGCCCGAAATACCTAAATATGACCTTTGCATGTGAATGAGCAATTTTATATTATAACATTAAGTGAGGTATGTTATTTGACATAGCTGGCCAACATAATTACAAACTTAGTTAAGCCTGCAATTTTTAATTCGCGGTTCTCCACTTAGATGAAACATTTTTATGCGTCGTTAGGGTTTACACTTTGTGTTTAAACAAAGAAACCTTGTGCATATTTGCGTTTTTTTTTTCTCGAGCTTATTTTATAGTGTACATCACTATTAACTCTGCGCCGTTACAATGCCCGGATCTCTGATGTCCCTAGTTGGCCGTACAAAGACATTTTTTTAAAAATAAAAGTCTAAAGACAGCAAATGACAAGGGCTGCAAAATGGCTATCTCGGATTTGTTATTTCTTTTTTTTACCCCAAAAAAAATCAAATATATATTTGGTTTAAAAAGATGCCCTCAAAATCAAATTTTTAAAACATTTTCCAAAAACCGGAATATATGTTTGAGAACCACATATGGCCAATATCCAAACTAAATTTAAAAGCAATATCTTTCTTTGTGTTTCACTGGCTTATGGCTCTCTAAACAAGAGTAACTCATGACGTCATACATTTTTTATTGCTTTTTTTGGCTTTTATTGACCAGGTACAGACAAATAAATGCCAGCACTATATTTCTGCGACAAAACCGGTCTAGAAATATGCCTTTTGTATTTATATTTATCAATTTCAAATTTTGACCTTATGCGACCTTATGACCTTGATCTGAGCTAAGCTTGACACGAACTTCACTTAAATGAGGTCAGATGCCTATTTCACACAAAAAAGTTAGTAATTACACATGTTTGCGATTACAAACGCAAGACAATATTGCAAACCTCACAAAAAGACATTTCACAAACATTCACCACCTCTGAATTACCGATTGTAAAGAAAATTGTAAACGCAAATGTTAGTACAGCAGAAACCTTGAAATCAAGAACGTTTGTATTAAACTTGATGCTAATGACAAATAATTTGATTGTTACAAATTAATTTAACAAATATTTACATTGTGGTTTATTTTTGTATTCAATATAAAATTACAATTATATTATACAATATAAAAATAGGGAGAATTATCTTTTAATTAACATTTCATCGGAATGCAAACTCTGATCGTAAAAATACATATTGGTAAGCAATTAGAGTAAACAGCATTTGACCATTCACCGGGTGGTGGAGCATAACAACAGAACTACTCTTAAAAGAAAGATCGTTGAATTTCTCGACCATTTTTTCACCTAACCTGGCCGATTTCCTACGTCGTAAAGGGCGAAGGTTCACTGCACATTGCACAAGACATCGTTGACCGCTGCAATTCTATCGCCATCCGGTTTCTCCGCGCGGAGGCACCCTTCACAGCGCAATCGGTAAGGTGCACTGTGACTGGACTTCAAAGCTGGAGATCCCTGTTCGAATCTCTCGGGAAATAACTTTTTGGGGGGCAGCTATACCTATGTATAACTAAACCATTACCCTAACAACCTCGGCAACGTAGCAACCTCACCAAGAAAATAACCTGAACAGTCTAAACAATGTCAACTATCAATGCAGCTTCTGAAATTCAGAACCCCTGACCCACTGGAATTACAAGTTTGTAATTGCAAACATTTCCTCACTTCCGTCAAACTTTGAGGAATAGAACATGTGCAATTGCAAACATTTTTACCAACAATATCTTTGTAAAATAGTTTGATCATTTATGACCTCTTCCTCGAAATTAAAATATAATAGTACCAAAAAACGTTATATTAATATTTCGATCACAGATCTTCATCAGAAATTATACATTACCAAAACAACAATAATCAGAATACAAGTTTCGACTACATATTGTTTCCCGCGTTTTTTTACACATTTTCGCGCGACATTTCTCGCGAACTTTATTCATACGGGCACAACCTTCTAGAGGATAGTTCAACTTCGGTCTGCATAAATAGTCGACATCATCTCGCATATATATCACAGCATCACCTATTATTAACTAACAAACTTTCAAGCCCATATCTAACAACATGCATAAATATACAATAAAACGATAAAAATATTTAAAAAATACAATGTTGCCAAACCTAAAAAAATGTATCTACACGAACAATGCCATCGCAAAAGGGCGGAAGTGTTGAATTTTACATGATTGGCCACGATGACACATTGGAGTTCAGCTTTGGTTGTTCCTTTCTAATCAAAATAGACTGCGATTTTTCGGTCCGGGTGGTCCTTAGCTCTGTAAAGCACTTGAACTTGAATGGGTGTACGGGTGTGACCCGCTTCGGGATGAGCTATCTTGAAATGGTCCCCCATCGGTGTATCATTCTTCCTGCCTACCATGTCTCGGACATGTTCATTATATCTTAGTCTCAGCGGGCGTTTGGTTTCTCCTATATAATTTGCGTCACAGAGCTTGCACCTAAGCTTATACACAACATTTGTACGTGTGCACTGTCCTCTAAACCCACTCTTGCATACATTACATCTAATTCCCCCGGGCAGCGAGGCGGCGTGAAAGCTGAGCGCACTAACTGACTTTTCAACTTATTTTCGTTTCTCCAAGTTAGCCTAACGTTTAAGCCCGATCTTTTCACCACCTTTTTTACTTTGCAAAGCAAATTTTCGTCAATATATGGTAGTGTTAAGTGCCCATCCTCCCCCGCTGTCCGTTTCCGCCTGTGTCTAGCCCCTCTGGACAGGCGAAACTCCCTGAAGAGCATTTTCAGTAGTTTCAGTGAATACCCATTCCCTAAAAGTAAGGTGTGCATTTTATCTACGCTACCATCCTCTTTTTCTTTGCTAGATGCACACATTCGGAAATACCTTGTGTATCGGCTTGAGAGCATCCTCTATAAAACTCGGCACCACGTTATACTTTCTACAAGCAGTCAAACACTCTATTCTTAGAAGCGTTTTAGCAAGTTTTTCGGGATTCTTTAAAGTTTCAGCAAGCACAGATTGCTATTACAATCTTTGTAAACTAGTTTGTAAATAGTAAATTGAGATTTACTGCCCTGGGGTTTTGTGAAATCCAAACTACAAACATGTGTAAAAATTATTTGTAATAACAAAGAAATTCTTTGTAATTACAAACTTTTTTGCTTTGTGAAATTGGCCTCTGATGGTAAAATGACTATCACTATCGAATTATACGTGTAAAATAGCCCATAAAACACGTGTCGCATGACTTTCGTATATTTTCTGCGCATGGTGACCTTTTTGTGACCTGACCTTGACCGCGACCTTTGCCAAGAATCTCACTTTAGCTTATGCGGGATGTGTATTATACCCTGGGAGCATTTTGGGTGATCATGATCGCAATCAAAGGCTTTGGATGGAAAGTATGGCTCATAAACGCAAATGCCTAGATTTTGACCTTTGACACGACTTTGACCTAATATGTGACCTCAATTCCACAATTTCGAGTATGCTTTAGATGCGAGTCACTGAGAGCTTTCGAATGCTGCCTTGTGCTTCTCGCTGCGATCATTCGTTACGGAGATAACGAGAGGGGGGGGGGGGGCAATATTTGCCCCCCCCCCGGTCAATGCCGGGTTAAACCCAGATAAAATAAAGTGCATATTTTGAGCTCCCTGATTCATCAGCTATCGATTGATATGCTACATGTTCAAACCGATGCCGTAAATTGAAGCAGAAACGCCGTGTCGCGCTAAAAGGCCGTTCTCGCCCACTGTGCGGCGGGGGCGGGCTGGCGTGCCGGCGGCAGATCGTCCGGCGGGCGCCGACGACAGGTCACGCCACACCGCCCGGCACCGGGTCGCACCGGGTCGGGCCGGGGCACACCGGAGCACACGAGGTAGCGCCGGCCACCGTCGCACACTGCCGAACACTGTCGGTAGCCGCAGAACATCACAAAACACAAACGGCGTGCTTACCAGAGATGCACAATTCGACATCATCCTGCTACACCAAAATTGGGACTTATGACGGAAACTTACTTACTACAGAATGAACGAGAACTTAACGAGAACTGACCTACTTAGAATGAACTTACGGGTTCATACCAAGAAGGAAAACAAACATACAAAGAGTTTAAGGACTTGTGGCAAGCTTTTACATTTGTCAGCACATAATAGTTGGTTTTTCGCCACGTAGCAAGTAGTTTCTGTGTAGCAAATCTGCGCCAATCTGTTCGGCTCCGCTGCACACCCGAATCGGACCCCAATCGATCACGGTAGGACTCTCAGTATGGGCCGACGGCGCCATGCCGGGCCAGACGCGCCGATTATTGAGTTGCGCCGAGCGAGAAACAGTATGGGCTGTGGGCCTGTGGAGGCTGCCCGAAACGATTGGCAAAAACGGACCAATCTGTGCTGTGTTTAGGACTTTTGTCGTAGCCGCGTAGCTAATGATCTCCCTCTCCAGCCCACATGGGCCCGGCATATGGTTTGCTTTTGAAACCCAGAGTGAGCCAATGTGAGTTGCATAGGTTCGACAAAGAGACAAAAGGTAGACAAAAGGTTCTAGCGACAATGGTCTTAAAGGTCTAATGAACCTTTTGTGCTGTTACAGCTTTTAGCTTGAAGCTTTTAAGCCTGATAATTTTACCTTATTTAACCCCCGCCCTACGGGAGCTTTTTTCACCTTCGCCCTGCGGGGGGGGGGGGCTGAGAGGCCCCCCTGTTAACTTCCAAACCAAGCAACTTAGAGCAATGTGGTAAAAACCAGCATGTTGCCTCTCATGAAAGGAATCTAACAGTATGCGATTTTTAGGTTTCAGGTCAACGGGTAACCTTTCAGGTCAAGTGAATGACCTCGGATTTACCACGTCCAGAACAGCGATTTTGCTCTTCAGAAAACCTCAAAATTAGAAATTGATAAATGTAAATAAAAAGGCATGTTCCTAGACCAGGTTTGGCTCAGAAATGCAGGTAAGGTAATTCTTTTTCGTATCTTGTCAAAAAAAAAAAAGTTATTAAAAAATGACGTTATCAGTATCTTACACTTAGGGAGCCATCACTCAGTCAAAAATGAAGATATTGCTTTGAAATTTGGTATTTGGTAATATTGGTATATATTTTGTATTTTAGGGATCAAAAACCCCAAATTTTGCAAATCCGAGATTGCCATTTTAAAGAAAATGCCATTTTGTATGTTTGGTGAATTGCGTTTGCAATTTCCTTTAAAACTCTGTTTTCTACCATTTTTCAAATATGTATCGTTATTCCACCAACATGACGTCATCAAAACATGATTATCTCCGAAACTTCTCAACCAATTTCAATTAAATTTGTACAGCATACGTATAATTGTTGTAAACTCAGCTACCACAAATTTCAGCAAGATGCGCCGCATGTGTAAAAAGTTATTCAAGAAAAACCTCAGGGGGCCTGTCAGCCCCCCCCCCCCCCCCCGTAGGGCGAGGGTTAAAGGTGTACTTTTGTGGGAACTATCAGCGTTACCCTCAGACATATTATGTGGGAACTGTGGCGTGTGGAATTTGGATCTTAAAATAAAACTAGCAGTCGCAGTTTTCAATAATGCGGATGTTGACGCAGCCAGTGACGTGAAGCATTGCATGGACCGGATACTGTTGGCATGAACGACGGGGGTGTTGGGTGGTTTATGACGCCATGTTCCGTCTCAGAAGCTATATGTATTTACTTTGCGGCTGGGTGATGACGCATGCTGCAGCCACACCTGCTCCGAGACGGGTCAGCACCAGCAGGAACCGACATCAGCTCTATAGCGGAGGTCAGCACCAGCAGGAACCGACATAGACTCTATAGCGGAGGTCAGCACCAGCAGGAACCGACATAAGCTCTATAGCGGAGGTCAGCACCAACAGGAACCGACAGAAGCTCTATAGCGGAGGTCAGCACCAGCAGGAACCGACATAGACTCTATAGCGGAGGTCAGCACCAACAGGAACCGACATCAGCTCTATAGCGGAGGTCAGCACCAGCAGGAACCGACATCAGCTCTATAGCGGAGGTCAGCACCAACAGGAACCGACAGAAGCTCTATAGCGGAGGTCAGCACCAGCAGGAACCGACATAGACTCTATAGCGGAGGTCAGCACCAACAGGAACCGACATCAGCTCTATAGCGGAGGTCAGCACCAACAGGAACCGACATCAGCTCTATAGCGGAGGTCAGCACCAGCAGGAACCGACATAAGCTCTATAGCGGAGGTCAGCACCAACAGGAACCGACAGAAGCTCTATAGCGGAGGTCAGCACCAACAGGAACCGACATCAGCTCTATAGCGGAGGTCAGCACCAGCAGGAACCGACATAGACTCTATAGCGGAGGTCAGCACCAACAGTAACCGACATCAGCTCTATAGCGGAGGTCAGCACCAGCAGGAACCGACATAAGCTCTATAGCGGAGGTCAGCACCAACAGGAACCGACATCAGCTCTATAGCGGAGGTCAGCACCAGCAGGAACCGACATAAGCTCTATAGCGGAGGTCAGCACCAACAGGAACCGACATAAGCTCTATAGCGGAGGTCAGCACCAACAGGAACCGACATCAGCTCTATAGCGGAGGTCAGCACCAACAGGAACCGACATAGACTCTATAGCGGAGGTCAGCACCAACAGGAACCGACATCAGCTCTATAGCGGAGGTCAGCACCAGCAGGAACCGACATAAGCTCTATAGCGGAGGTCAGCACCAACAGGAACCGACAGAAGCTCTATAGCGGAGGTCAGCACCAACAGGAACCGACATCAGCTCTATAGCGGAGGTCAGCACCAGCAGGAACCGACATAAGCTCTATAGCGGACAGTGCTGGTGAGGGACTCGTCTAACATATTAACCGCTTTACTTTTTTCGCAAAAACGAATGCCAGAACCGTTATCAGGACACTCTTTTCCATCATTTCACATGCTTTTCCCTTTAAGTAAAAACAGAATAGGTCTTGAATATCGCGCGTTAAAGGGAATAGTTCACCTTGGGAAACGTGCGTGGAATAATGGTGCAGGGAGTCCTGATTACGGTTCTGGCATTCGTTTTTGCGAAAAAGGTACCAATTTGTCATAATTTGGAAAATATTCCTATTAATACAAATGACGTCACAATAATCTTGCGTCACCAAAACGAGTTGTGATGTCATACCGGCAAAAGTCTATCCTTGAATCACAACATGTAAGCAACACTAACAACCTGGTTCGCTTGTTCGCGACTCGCGAGTATATTGGTCGCGATTGACAATGTGTGAATGTTTACACTATGTATATGGCCTTGTATGAGTAGAGTTGGAGTGGCGTTGCGTGAACACATACCCATAATGTTCATGTGCATACATAAATGTGATATACCTACCCACAAATGTGTTTAAATGTGTGTTCATCGGTATGTGGTGGATGTAAACAAATGTGTGGATGTGCAGTTAATATTGCAGCTACCGGTATGAGCCACCCATCAACCGGTGTGCCTTTTCAAGACGAGTGTCGACATTGTTTCCAATTGGAAATCCAATGGAAATTGACAAAGTTATAGCCAATAATATTTTGAGCTAAGCGTCAATTCATCGTAAACGAAAAACAAACCTTGTCAAAATGTAATCGATATATTGCATGAACGCCGACCAGCCACCAATCAACAAATGCTTCTTATCACGAAGCATCTATTGGTAATTTTACATTCGAAATTGGTTCACAATTGACAGAGGTAATTACTTAAAACTGTAACCACACATATAATGTATCCCTAAAATATCGCAGTTACAGGTGCATGTGCTTCTATTGCGGAGAATATTGCAGCTACCGGTACGAGCCACCCATCAAAAGGTGCGCCTTTTCAAGACGAGAGTCGGTATTATTTTAATTGGAAATCCAATGAAAATTGACAACGTTATGGCCAATAATATGTATAGCTCATCACAAACTTGCCGCAAGACAGCGTAATGCAAGAACAAACATTTGCACAATTTAATCGATATATTGCAGGTACTGCGACCAGCCACCCATCAAAACATGCGTATTTTCACGAAGCATCTTTTGGTAATTTTCAATTGGAAATCGGTTCAAAATTAACCAAGTTATTTACTAAAAAACTGAAGTCACGTGTATAATAGGGGCATACATTCTGGATGTGCTTCTACTGCAGCGAACATTGCAGTCACAGGTACGAACCACCCATCAAAAGATGTGCATTTTCAAGACGAGTGGCGGCATTATTTTCAATTGGAAATCCAATGGAAATTGGTTCTGGCCAATAATATGTATAGCTTATGAATACATGATGCGTTTCGGTGACGGTGTATTCAAATAGCGAAAACGAAGTGCGGTAGGAATACTAATGACGTATGCGAAACGTCACAAGATTTGGCCCTTTAAAATATGACCAAATATACCCAACGGTTTTTGCGTTGAAACTTAGCAACTAGGTCGTTTTGGAAGGAAACTAAACACGATTTTGACACAAAAATCAGCTAAACTTTGCTAGGCCGTACAAATGCCACATTTGAAGCAAAATGCAATCGAAACACTCTAAAAGGTAGAAAATTGCAAGGGCTACAAACCAGCTATCTCGAAATTGCGAAAATTCTGGTTTTGTATCCCATTTTTTTTTTGTTAAATGCCCACAAAATAAAAAAATGTCAAAGATATTTTTTAAAAAAACGGAATATATGTCGGATAACGACATATGGGCAACTACCATACCAAATTTCAAAATGAGGCGGTTTAATCAGTGTACGCTCACTGATTGTTACTTAGCGATGCCTAGTCATGTGAGCCGGGATTGCCGATTTATAATTACCACTTTAGGAATACGCAGCCGGGATAGCCGAGGTGAACAATTAGACGGGAACTTGCAGATCAATGGAGGAAGAAAAATATGCAATTGCAGATATGTTCGTCTAAACTGACAAATGCTTGATCATTTTACGTTATGAAGTAACTTAGGAGATGATAAGGAATGCTGCTTATTCAAAGTATTCGAACTTGTTTTCCTTGGTAGTAGTATGCATTTGATTGTTTTTTAATGTCGACTTCCAATGTTTCCTTTTTGGAGTTGATGCATTTTGTATCTTTCTTGACGGTGCTCATCTGGCCGAGGATGTTTTGCTGAGCAACGCACTATCTTGGCGAGTGGCGACTGAAACTGATGATAGTCGGCCTTATCCAACTTCAAACTGCTCAAACGAAATTGAACCTGTCCGACCGGATAGTGTGAAACTTATCGTCTTTTTCGCTGCAGTGAAGTAGGATAGTCGGGCTTGGACCTGATTGGACGCCAGTTTGTGGATCTCTGTTGGAAAATAGGCGGTTTGTGGCGGCCTTGACAATGTGTATCTCAGGTGAGCAGCATGCCTCGTACTGGAGTGGTCAGTTTATCGGTCCGACCGAAGGTAGGTAGTTGACTTACTACCTTCCTGTGCCAACAATCTGTATGATGGTGATGGGAACCTGATACTGAGCATGTTGCTGACTCGCCGCTGGCGAAACACTTGGTGTGGTGTGTCGGGATGTGACGTGCAACACTACGAGATTTAATAGACCACACCTGCGTGCTCTGCGTCACTTATGTCAGAATTTAGCTAGTCTCGTATGGGAAGAGAGTGCTGTCCTTCATGCAATTGGTGGCTACTGGCTACTTTGTACGCAGCGAGCGCATCGTGGTTAAAGGGAATGTGTCACCTTTCGGAAAGTTGTCAAATGTACGCTGGTTGTAGTAGACAGTATGAAGTAAGTGCTGCTGAAAACGATGGTGACATTTTTTCGCTCGAAAAGTCACTTAACTTTATACAAATTAAGTTTTAGATTTGGGTGAATGATGTCATTATTGAGCTATAGACCGCCGCTGATTGGCTGACAAAGTGGGATTGGCTGAAAAGTGTTTGTCAGCCAATCAGCGGCTGCACCAGCCTGTAGTCATTTTGCAAATGGTAAATTAAAAACGGTTAAGTTTTTGGGAAAACGGCTTAAAAAGTAAGTTAAGTTAAACGGCCTAAAAACGGTTAAGTTTTGGGGAAAATGACCTTAGTAGTTTAGACATTTAAATACCGGCCCAAAATAATGGCTATCTCAGTTTCAAACTAATACAAAGGTGAAACATTCCCATTAAAAGGGGAACCAGGGGGCCAAAAATACGCAAATTGCTGGTGGTTTTTATTGGTCATTGTGGTCATATGGTTCGACCGATTTTCATGCAACAAACTTTTTAGCTTGAAATGTACTGGTCTTCAACATATCAAAAGACAAATACCAAAATTAAAAATAATTGGCGTATTCAGGGGATGTAAAATGGGGGGGGGGATTTCTGATAAAACATGTGCTGTTCGTGATTATTTGGGGCGGTATGAACATCACATGTTGACATTATTTGCTGTAATTTGTTAAATGTAATATATTGCGCATAGGCGGATCCAGGTAAACAACGTGGGGGCACCATGCGCGTAACGCATTTTATCATCCTACTAATTTGAAGTTGGACCTAATTTTAGGGAGGGTATCGCCTCCCATTTTCTGTACCTGAGTGCGCCTCTGCCAAAAAAAAATCTGTACAATCCCGGTATTTATGATGCATAGTGCAATGCAAATGTTTCTGACGCATTTATTGCACCGCAAACTACGAAGGAAGTATGCGCCGCACAACCGCATTCGTAACACCTTCCCCAAAACAAGAGCCTGGAACCGCCTCTGCTGGGCCGATTTTGTCAAAATTTTGACACGACATGCGCTATTCAATTTTGTGAAAAGTCAGACGATTTCAAGACGCTAGCTCCAGTAGTTTAGAAGCAGCATGCGAAAAACCACCGGGGGGCAGAATCTGCCCCCCTTGCAAGGAATAGGGTTAACCTGCCACCCGCCGCGGGTACGAGGTCTAACATGGCGTTTTCCACCCATATGCGTACTGCGGAGTGTTGCCCGTGGACTTGTGGAGCCGCTGGCGGAGATAAAGCCGACTCGCTGTCGGAATAGTGACGTCACGGCTCGAGTGCTACCACGAAATGTGACGGGGGCTGACCGAGAGGTCGCCGATAGATGTCGTCGTCAGCGTGTGGGGGCGTGTGGCGGCTGTGTCCAGTGGCCGCTCCGTCGCTGTATCCCGGTCACCCCCGGCTGGATCAGGCCGCCATCCCGCGGCGGAACGGCCAGTAAAGACGCTGGCCGCCGCCGCCGGCAGGCTGATATTGCCCCGGGCATGCGGCCCGGTCTGGCCGCTGGCCTGTGAGGGCTGGGCATAGTGGCCCCAGCCGCCCACACTGGGGCGACGCGGCCCGGGAGACGCGGGCCAGAGCTGCGGCCTGGGGAGACCCGGGCAGGAGCTGCGGCCCGGGGAGAGGCCGGAGCTGCGGCCGGCGCGACAACACACAGACGGAACGCTGCACGTGGTCTGACTTCAGATGGGATCCGCCTGATGCGTCTAAGGATGTGGCTTCTGATGCTGAAGGATGGCACTGGTGTACTGATACAGTCTAAGAATGTGGCTTCTGATGCTGTAGGATGGCACTGGTGTACTGATACAGTCTAAGGATGTGGCTTCTGATGCTGAAGGATGGCACTGGTGTACTGATACAGTCTAAGGATGTGGCTTCTGATGCTGAAGGATGGCACTGGTGTACTGATACAGTCTAAGGATGTGGCTTCTGATGCTGAAGGATGGCACTGGTGTACTGATACAGTCTAAGGATGTGGCTTCTGATGCTGTAGGATAGCACTGGTGTACTGATACAGTCTAAGGATGTGGCTTCTGATGCTGAAGGATGGCACTGGTGTACTGATACAGTCTAAGGATGTGGCTTCTGATGCTGAAGGATGGCACTGGTGTACTGATACAGTCTAAGGATGTGGCTTCTGATGCTGAAGGATGGCACTGGTGTACTGATACAGTCTAAGGATGTGGCTTCTGATGCTGAAGGATGGCACTGGTGTACTGATACAGTCTAAGGATGTGGCTTCTGATGCTGTAGGATGGCACTGGTGTGCTGATACAGATGTGGTTTAAATTACATTGCATTGGAGTAGCCTGCAGGTCGGCCAGCGATAATGTGCATCTCATTGAGCTGAATCGCTAACGATGCCTGTAAATTATGTAGACATCATGGAGAAGATATTCCCACAACGCTTAATGTCAGAGAGACGTTGATATCATGTTCAAAATTCGCGCAAGTGGCATGTTTGAAAATCGTATAAAAGTAGCATGTTCAAAAGTGGTGTAAATTGTAAAGTAGGTACCATGAAAGCTGTGTATAGATCAGTGAAAGTAGCATGTTCAAAAGTGGTGTAAATTGTAAAGTAGGTACCATGAAAGCTGTGACTTGTTTGGTAATTATCACAAAGTTAGCTGCAAGTGTTAAGAACGTTAAACCACTTTTGTACAAATGTTTTTTGTTTTTTTTTAGTTTTCCATGATCTGTTTCACGGACGGATGTAATACATATTATATCCGACTTGTATCTGACTTATTTATATCCGATTGATCTAGGGCCTTGATTCATCTAACTTTATTCCTATAAGGGATGCAGTTGGTCAAAGTCGTTGTTTTGTCATTGTCAAGTCTGCCTTAAGGCTCGCAAATGGATCTTCGACGAAGCATTGCCCATGACAGATAATTTCCAACATTAGCCTGCCGCCTGGTGTGTGCAGTGCTCGCCCAGTGCCCGTGATACATACTTATTAACAAAGCGCTTCACATTATTTGTATCACTGAAATACAACATGGTCTGAGGGAGTGTTGCTTCTCTGTATCCTGCGCCCAGAACTGCCACTGAACCCACTGAGCCCGGAGCTGCCACTGAACCCACTGAGCCCGGAGCTACCACTGAACCCACTGAGCCCGGAGCTGCCACTGAACCCACTGAGCCCGGAGCTGCCACTGAACCCACTGAGCCCGGAGCTGCCACTGAACCCACTGAGCCCGGAGCTACCACTGAACCCACTGAGCCCGGAGCTGCCACTGAGCCCGGAGCTACCACTGAACCCACTGAGCCCGGAGCTGCCACTGAACCCACTGAGCCCGGAGCTGCCACTGAACCCACTGAGCCCGGAGCTACCACTGAACCCACTGAGCCCGGAGCTACCACTGAGCCCGGAGCTGCCACTGAACCCACTAAGCCCGGAGCTACCACTGAACCCACTGAGCCCGGAGCTGCCACTGAACCCACTAAGCCCGGAGCTACCACTGAACCCACTGAGCCCGGAGCTACCACTGAGCCCGGAGCTGCCACTGAACCCACTAAGCCCGGAGCTACCACTGAACCCACTGAGCCCGGAGCTGCCACTGAACCCACTGAGCCCGGAGCTGCCACTGAACCCACTGAGCCCGGAGCTACCACTGAGCCCGGAGCTGCCACTGAACCCACTGAGCCCGGAGCTACCACTGAACCCACTGAGCCCGGAGCTACCACTGAGCCCGGAGCTGCCACTGAACCCACTAAGCCCGGAGCTACCACTGAACCCACTGAGCCCGGAGCTGCCACTGAACCCACTAAGCCCGGAGCTACCACTGAACCCACTGAGCCCGGAGCTACCACTGAGCCCGGAGCTGCCACTGAACCCACTAAGCCCGGAGCTACCACTGAACCCACTGAGCCCGGAGCTGCCACTGAACCCACTGAGCCAGGAGCTGCCACTGAACCCACTGAGCCCGGAGCTGCCACTGAACCCACTGAGCCCGGAGCTACCACTGAACCCACTGAGCCCGGAGCTGCCACTGAACCCACTGAGCCCGGAGCTGCCACTGAACCCACTGAGCCCGGAGCTACCACTGAGCCCGGAGCTGCCACTGAACCCACTGAGCCCGGAGCTACCACTGAACCCACTGAGTCCGGAGCTACCACTGAGCCCGGAGCTGCCACTGAACCCACTAAGCCCGGAGCTACCACTGAACCCACTGAGCCCGGAGCTACCACTGAGCCCGGAGCTGCCACTGAACCCACTAAGACCGGAGCTACCACTGAACCCACTGAGCCCGGAGCTACCACTGAGCCCGGAGCTGCCACTGAACCCACTAAGCCCGGAGCTACCACTGAACCCACTGAGCCCGGAGCTGCCACTGAACCCACTGAGCCAGGAGCTGCCACTGAACCCACTGAGCCCGGAGCTGCCACTGAACCCACTGAGCCCGGAGCTACCACTGAACCCACTGAACCCGGAGCTGCCACTGAACCCACTGAGCCCGGAGCTGCCACTGAACCCACTGAGCCCGGAGCTGCCACTGAACCCACTGAGCCCGGAGCTGCCACTGAACCCACTGAGCCCGGAGCTGCCACTGAACCCACTGAGCCCGGAGCTACCACTGAACCCACTGAGCCCGGAGCTACCACTGAGCCCGGAGCTGCCACTGAACCCACTGAGCCCGGAGCTACCACTGAACCCACTAAGCCCGGAGCTACCACTGAACCCACTGAGCCCGGAGCTGCCACTGAGCCCGGAGCTACCACTGAACCCACTAAGCCCGGAGCTGCCACTGAACCCACTGAGCCCGGAGCTACCACTGAACCCACTAAGCCCGGAGCTGCCACTGAACCCACTAAGCCCGGATATACCACTGAACCCACTGAGCCCGGAGCTGCCACTAACCCACTGAGCCCGGAGCTGCCACTGAACCCACTGAGCTCGGAGATACCACTGAGCCCGGAGCTGCCACTGAACCCACTGAGCCCGGAGCTACCACTGAACCCACTAAGCCCGGAGCTACCACTGAACCCACTGAGCCCGGAGCTACCACTGAACCCACTAAGCCCGGAGCTGCCACTGAACCCACTGAGCCCGGAGCTACCACTGAACCCACTGAGTCCGGAGCTACCACTGAGCCCGGAGCTGCCACTGAACCCACTGAGCCCGGAGCTACCACTGAACTCACTAAGCCCGGAGCTACCACTGAACCCACTGAGCCCGGAGCTGCCACTGAGCCCGGAGCTACCACTGAACCCACTAAGCCCGGAGCTGCCACTGAACCCACTGAGCCCGGAGCTACCACTGAACCCACTAAGCCCGGAGCTGCCACTGAACCCACTAAGCCCGGAGCTACCACTGAACCCACTGAGCCCGGAGCTGCCACTAACCCACTGAGCCCGGAGCTGCCACTGAACCCACTGAGCTCGGAGATACCACTGAGCCCGGAGCTGCCACTGAACCCACTGAGCCCGGAGCTACCACTGAACCCACTGAGCCCGGAGCTGCCACTGAAGCCACTGAGCCCGGAGCTACCACTGAACCCACTGAGCCCGGAGCTGCCACTGAACCCACTGAGCCCGGAGCTACCACTGAACCCACTGAGCCCGGAGCTGCCACTGAACCCACTGAGCCCGGAGCTACCACTGAACCCACTGAGCCCGGAGCTGCCACTGAACCCACTGAGCCTGGAGCTACCATTGAACCCACTGAGCCCGGAGTTGCCACTGAACCCACTGAGCCCGGAGCTGCCACTGAACCCACTGAGCCCGGAGCTGCCACTGAACCCACTGAGCCCGGAGCTACCACTGAACCCACTGAGCCCGGAGCTGCCACTGAACCCACTGAGCCCGGAGCTGCCACTGAACCCACTGAGCCCGGAGCTGCCACTGAACCCACTGAGCCCGGAGCTACCACTGAACCCACTGAGCCCGGAGCTGCCACTGAACCCACTGAGCCCGGAGCTGCCACTGAACCCACTGAGCCCGGAGCTACCACTGAATCCACTGAGCCCGGAGCTACCACTGAGCCCGGAGCTGCCACTGAACCCACTGAGCCCGGAGCTGCCACTGCACCCACTGAGCCCGGAGCTACCACTGAGCCCGTAGCTGACACTGAACCCACTGAGCCCGGAGCTGCCACTGAACCCACTGAGCCCGGAGCTGCCACTGAACCCACTGAGCCCGGAGCTACCACTGAGCCTGGAGCTGCCACTGAACCCACTGAGCCCGGAGCTACCACTGAGCCCGGAGCTGCCACTGAACCCACTGAGCCCGGAGCTGCCACTGAACCCACTAAGCCCGGAGCTACCACTGAATCCACTGAGCCCGGAGCTACCACTGAGCCCGGAGCTGCCACTGCACCCACTGAGCCCGGAGCTACCACTGAGCCCGGAGCTGACACTGAACCCACTGAGCCCGGAGCTGCCACTGAACCCACTGAGCCCGGAGCTGCCACTGAACCCACTGAGCCCGGAGCTACCACTGAGCCCGGAGCTGCCACTGAACCCACTGAGCCCGGAGCTACCACTGAGCCCGGAGCTGCCACTGAACCCACTGAGCCCGGAGCTGCCACTGAACCCACTGAGCCCGGAGCTGCCACTGAACCCACTGAGCCCGGAGCTACCACTGAACCCGCTGAGCCCGGAGCTGCCACTGAACCCACTGAGCCAGGAGCTGCCACTGAACCCACTGAGCCCGGAGCTGCCACTGAACCCACTGAGCCCGGAGCTGCCACTGAACCCACTGAGCCCGGAGCTACCACTGAGCCCGGAGCTACCACTGAGCCCGGAGCTACCACTGAGCCCGGAGCTGCCACTGAACCCACTGAGCCCGGAGCTACCACTTAACCCACTGAGCCAGGAGCTGCCACTGAACCCACTGAGCCCGGAGCTACCACTGAACCCACTGAGCCCGAAGCTACCACTGAACCCACTGAGCCCGGAGCTGCCACTGAACCCACTGAGCCCGGAGCTGCCACTGAACCCACTGAACCCACTGAGCTCGGAGCTGCCACTGAACCCACTGAGCTCGGAGCTACCACTGAACCCACTGAGCCCACTGAGCTCGGAGCTGCCACTGAACCCACTGTACCCACTGAGCCCGGAGCTGCCACTGAACCCACTGAGCTCGGAGCTGCCACTGAACCCACTGAGCTCGGAGCTGCCACTGAACCCACTAAGCTCGGAGCTGACACTGAGCCCACTGAGCTCGGAGCTGCCACTGAACCCACTGAGCTCGGAGCTGCCACTGAACCCACTGAGCCCGGAGCTGCCACTGAACCCACTGAGTCTGGAGCTGCCACTGAACCCACTGAACCCACTGAGCTCGGAGCTGCCACTGAACGCACTGTACCCACTGAGCCCGGAGCTACCACTGAACCCACTGAGCCCGGAGCTGCCACTGAACCCACTGAGCCTGGAGCTGCCACTGAACCCACTGAACCCACTGAGCTCGGAGCTGCCACTGAACCCACTGTACCCACTGAGCCCGGAGCTACCACTGAGCCCACTGAGCCCGGAGCTGCCACTGAACCCACTGAGCCCGGAGCTGTCACTGAACCCACTGAACCCACTGAGCCCGGAGCTGTCACTGAACCCACTGAACCCACTGAGCCCGGAGCTGTCACTGAACCCACTGAACCCACTGAGCCCGGAGCTGCCACTGAACCCACTGAGCTCGGAGCTGCCACTGAGCCCACTTACCCATGGATACCGATCGTTCACGCTGGTTTTCGTGTGTGGTGGGAACATGCTTTTGGCCGTGGCAGGTATTTAGGCGGTACAAAACGTAGCGTTATCCAAGACAGTTTGAAAATACATGCATGACTGATGACTCGATTACGAGCCATGAAGTTACATACAGCTTCTGATATAGTATTCTTCGGACGGTTGCGTGGTTCTCAGACTGCGATTTGTTTTCGCTGGTTTCGTAGATAGTATCAGCAGATTTGTGTGTAGTTGCATGTCGACGTGGTAGCTTCAGCTGAATTCATCCTGCGCCAGACTGCTGCGAAAGCTGTCTGCACCGCGCGTCGTGCGTCTGCACCATTATACTGTCTGATTGACAGATGTGATGGGGAGGGGGGGACAGCTCTCGTGTCTTCCCCTCCCGCTGTGCTCCGTGCTCGCCCGCTGGACAGATGTGATGGGGGGGGGGGGGGGGGTGGACAGCTCTCGTGTCTTCCACTCCCGCTGTGCTCCGTGCTCGCCCGCTGGACAGATGTGATGGGGGGGATGGACAGCTCTCGTGTCTTCCACTCCCGCTGTGCTCCGTGCTCGCCCGCTGGACAGATGTGATGGGGGGGGGGGGGTGGACAGCTCTCGTGTCTTCCACTCCCGCTGTGCTCCGTGCTCGCCCGCTGGACAGATGTGATGGGGGGGGGGTGGTGGACAGCTCTCGTGTCTTCCACTCCCGCTGTGCTCCGTGCTCGCCCGCTGGACAGATGTGATGGGGGGTGGACAGCTCTCGTGTCTTCCACTCCCGCTGTGCTCCGTGCTCGCCCGCTGGACAGATGTGATGGGGGGGGGGGGGGGGTGGGGGGGTGGACAGCTCTCGTGTCTTCCACTCCCGCTGTGCTCCGTGCTCGCCCGCTGGACAGATGTGATGGGGGGGGGATGGACAGCTCTCGTGTCTTCCACTCCCGCTGTGCTCCGTGCTCGCTCGCTGGACAGATGTGATGGGGGGGGGGGGTGGACAGCTCTCGTGTCTTCCACTCCCGCTGTGCTCCGTGCTCGCCCGCTGGACATATGTGATGGGGAGGGGGGGGGGGGGTGGACAGCTCTCGTGTCTTCCACTCCCGCTGTGCTCCGTGCTCGCCCGCTGGACAGATGTGATGGGGGGGGGGTGGACAGCTCTCGTGTCTTCCACTCCCGCTGTGCTCCGTGCTCGCCCGCTGGACAGATGTGATGGGGGGGGGGGGGGTGGACAGCTCTCGTGTCTTCCACTCCCGCTGTGCTCCGTGCTCGCCCGCTGGACAGATGTGATGGGGAGGGGGGGGGACAGCTCTCGTGTCTTCCCCTCCCGCTGTGCTCCGTGCTCGCCCGCTGGACAGATGTGATGGGGGGGGGATGGACAGCTCTCGTGTCTTCCACTCCCGCTGTGCTCTGTGCTCGCCTGCTGGACAGATGTGATGGGGGGGATGGACAGCTCTCGTGTCTTCCACTCCCGCTGTGCTCCGTGCTCGCCCGCTGGACAGATGTGATGGGGGGGGGATGGACAGCTCTCGTGTCTTCCACTCCCGCTGTGCTCCGTGCTCGCCCGCTGGACAGATGTGATGGGGGGGGATGGACAGCTCTCGTGTCTTCCACTCCCGCTGTGCTCCGTGCTCGCCCGCTGGACAGATGTGATGGGGGGGGGGGGATGGACAGCTCTCGTGTCTTCCACTCCCGCTGTGCTCCGTGCTCGCCCGCTGGATATGTTAGAAAACTTGCTCACGGTTCGTTGGAAGGTGTCGGAGGGCTCAAAAGATGAGAGGCATGCCATTCGAAAGCTTACCTCATGAGGATCTCAGATATATAATATTTTTGAAAGCTGTCTAGGTTTTTTCTTCAAATGTCATTTTTGTCGAAATCTCGGAACTTTTCAGATGACCGATGCTACCGCTTACGTTAGGGCAAAGAGCCTGGCAAATGGCATATGTGCAAACTTGTTACAGCCTGTAGAACAGCCTCCAACTGATAACAATCACCAGCGATAGTGAATCGCCCCCAATAGCTGCCGTACGGCTCACCTCCCCCGCTCCCGTGAACGCCTGATCGACCATCGCGACCCGCCCAGATGGTTCAGATGTGGCCATAACCTCCAAAAGTCACATATCTGAATTCCTTCCAGGGCATTTTTTTCTGGCGTAGAACAGATTGGAGCATCTGTAATCACCTCTGAAACCCCTGTAACCCATACGAGACACGCTCTGCGTAGTCGACAAGCTGGACATTTTGCCGCTCGCTTGGTGGCTCCGTTTCACAACGAAAACACGTCTGTGTTTGATTCAAGAACTCCGAGTGATGGCTGCGACAAAACCGGAATATTTTGTTATCAGTACAATATTTGGATCGTTTCAAAACTATTGATGCCTAGAAAATCGGTCCAGCCTATCGCTGAAGCCTACTTTCGGAACCATTAATGAGCACCTGCAGAATTTCCTATATTTTTGCTGACCTAAAGTTTCCAAAGGCCTACGAAAAAATGCACAGCTAGCTCCTCAAACCTGCATAGTTTACAACGCATCATAAGCCATTCTTAGTACGCTCGCGAAAGAATTGCTCGGGATCAGTGGGTGAACAATAGTTATGGCGGTTTTAATGCGGCCATGTCGGGCCGCGCTGCGCCGCGCCGGCCGGTCGTTTCGACGCCCCATCCTCGAACTCGACTCATATGGGACGTAGACAAAACAATGAAGACACGGTCCGAAAGCTCGTACAAAATCATTTTGAAACTATTTCGGTCATATTTTGTCTCAGGTCAATATTGAGGTCACCAGAGGTCATCCAACTGTCAGAGTTTCCAGTTTTAGGACTTCGCTCCAGAAACCCCCAAATGTCTCTGGAACTATGATAGCTAGGAACAAACGGAAACAAAAGCAATCGAAAGCTCTTGAAATATGCTATCGCAATGGTTTCCTCAAATTTGAGCTCAGGTCAATAGTTTAGACTCCAGAGGTCATCTAATGTCAAAAAGGCCATTTTTGGCAAAATAGCTTTTAGCAAATAACTCTTTACCTAATACAGATAAGGCAATGATTTTCACGCCATCGTGTTTGTCTCGTCAAGGCACTTTGATTCATATTCATGTTGGCCAGTTTAGGTCATCGTATAAATTTGACCTCAGGTCAAGGTCTAGTGGTGACCCAAATAGGTCATGTTGCATATTGGGAGACGTGTCTCAACGAGACAAACACATTGGTACCGGTGTCACTTTATCTTCATTCTGTCGGGGAGTTACTGACAAACAATGTATTGGTAACCTCAGATGACCTCAACTGACCCTGTAGGGGTGACTGAACAAAACTTACTCCTGGATCATTAAGAATGGCCTATGATAACATGGTTCAGAAGGAATTGGACTGATATCATGCGTATCCTCGGAAAAAGAAGCATTTTAATATTTCCCCATTGACTTATAATAGGGAGGTCACGAAATTTACCTGACTTAAGGTCACCGATATGCACAATCTGAGATATTAGAATTGTAGGTACCTATGACCTTATGAAATCCTGTAAGTTTGAAACCAATCGGCCCAAAACTGTGGCTGTGGTACGACCGCAAACTTTGTGCCGCCTCGGGTCACCACCTGGTGACCCGACCTGAGATGACCTGATGTCAATAATTGCACATAATGTGGGAAATTGATACCCAAATAGGTATGCAAAAACGGCGCGCAGCACCGCTGTTTTTTGCCATCCCCGGAAAACCTTAGGGGGCGTCTAAACGCCCCCCCCCCCCCCGGCACGGCGTGGGTTAACAACATTTGAAGGTCATTGATAACCTGGGATGACCTCTGGCTGGGTCATGACCATAATGATGCATGGCTATGTTGTTCGATTTGATCCCAAACAAGGAAAAAAGTCATAAAAAGATATTTCTACCGACAATTAACATTGGGTTGAAACTACTGCATATGATGTGACGTCATGGACGCCAAATGTTGTCATATTCTTTCTTTCTAAATTGCAGGTGTTGCAATAGCCTATCAGCTTTAATTTGAGCCCAAAGGCACGCATAAATCTGCATTCATTATGGATCTAGAGGTTTTGGCCACATCTGAACCTTATTTGAACCACTGTGCGGCGGAGGCGTGTCAGCGCGCCACGCCGACCGGAAGCCCCGCCCAGCATGCCGAGTACGTACGGCCTCTGGCGGCGCGCCCCGAATGGGAGCGTTGCACCACGCTGGTTAGAGGCTAAATACTGCAAAATACCCGGAAACTCATGAGAATTTATACCCTTTCCTGGGCTTAGTTTCTACTGGGCCTCGCCCCATGTCTTTATGGAGGACTGGGCCGGCCATCTGAACTCGAAATTGCACATTCCAACGCAAAGTTCGCCCACATTTTGCCAAAACACAGTTATGTAGAGGGGGTCGGCGGCGGCCGGCGCTGCACGGGCGGGTCGCGATGGTCGATCAGGCGTTAACGGGAGCGGGGGAGGTGGGCCGTACGGCAGCTATTGGGGGGCGATTCACTATCGCTGGTGATTGTTGCTTATATCAACAGCACGAGGTTCAGTTATCAGTTGGAGGTTGTTCTTCAGGCTGTAACGAGTTTGCACATATGCCATTTGCCAGCCTATTTGCCCTAACGTAAGCGGTATCATCGGTCATCCGAAAAGTTCCGAGATTTCGACAAAAATGACATTTGCAAAAAAAAAATCGACAGATTTCAAAAATAGTATATATCTGAGATCCTCATGAGGTAAGCTTTCGAATGGCATGCCTCTCATCTTTTGAGCCCTCCTACACCTTCCAACGAACCGTGTGCTACACAACTGTTGAGTCTTGAATTCACCTTGCAAAATCAACCGCCGCATCAGGAAGTAAGCTATCGTAAGCTTCTTGGGAGCATAGGTATCAAGACTTGAAAGATTCATGCATAACGAGGCTATTCTGTCATCATGTATCCAGGAATTTCTGCAAATGTGTGGCAAGATTGTTGTCGATATTCGCCTCTGTTTCCCCCACATCTGCGGCTGGTGGAACGGTTGTTCTGCACGTGATGACACACCTGAGTGAATAGTGCAGTCTATTTTCGTGGTTGTTTCGTCTGTGCGGGGAGAGTTTTTCGGGTAGGTGGTGGCAAGGGAGCGGGGAAACACAGATGCACGCCTTAATTACTGTTTGCACTGTCTTGGTATATTGCCTTATGATTGTGTCTTTGTGTCATCGGGCTAGCTATTATCGGAAAACGTTTTAGTTAGTTTATGTTGTGTTGTCAATAAAGGCTTTACAAGCATATGGGAGATGTTAGGAAAAAATAAGAGAAGAATGGTATGAATTGAAACTTAGTAGAAAATATTTACAAACATATTGTGGATGTTAGTACAAAATAGAAGAATGGCATGAATTATGTTAATTGGCAAACCTAGTAGATTACACATCGTATACCAGAAACGCTTTGCTCACTTGTATGACTGTCCGGTTGAAGCCGTACAATTAAATGTGTGTGTGTGTGTGTGTGTGTGTGTGTGTGTGTGTGTGTGTGTGTGTGTGTGTGTGTGTGTGTGTGTGTGTGTGTGTGTGTGTGTGTGTGTGTGTGTGTGTGTGTGTGTGTGTGTGTGTGTGTGTGGGTGTGTGTGGGTGTGTGTGTGTGTGTGTGTGTGTGTGTGTGTGTGTGTGTGTGTGTGTGTGTGTGTGTGTGTGTGTGTGTGTGTGTGTGTGTGTGTGTGCGTGCGTGCGTGCGTGCGTGCGTGCGTGCGTGCGTGCGTGCGTGCGTGCGTGCGTGCGTGCGTGCGTGCGTGCGTGCGTGCGTGCGTGCGTGCGTGCGTGCGTGCGTGCGTGCGTGTGTGTGTGTGTGTGTGTGTGTGTGTGTGTGTGTGTGTGTGTGTGTGTGTGTCGGGATAAACTGGCTTCAGAGTTCTGAGTATATCCCGGAAAATAACCATGGGTTACCGGGTTAGCGGGTCACGCTATCTCCCGGAAAATATGCGTTAACGGGTTAACGGGTGAGCGGGTCAACCATCCACTAGTATGTATCGATTTGTCTCGCTGTCGCCGGCACGGGATGAGGCAGTGCCGTTGTTTTCCTGCGTGGCACGGGAGCGGTGCGGTGTCGCTGTCGAATACACAGATCACAGGAGCCGAACTAACAAGCAGAACGCGCAGAGCTCTGGCGGCGGCAGCGACCGCGCCGCTCCGTCGACTCCGCCAGCGATGGGGAGATACCGTTTGATGCGAGGGTTCGCTGCGCCTGCTGCTGGCCAGCCGGTGCCAGGAGCACGCCGCCCGGCACCGCCCGCCGCCGTCTGCCGCCAGCTGGCCGTCGGGCCGCTGGCTGGCGGCGGTCGTTCGCCGGCGGCAGGTGCCTCGATCCGGCCCGGCCCGGCCCCCCGGCTCGGCCGCCGTGCCGTGCCGTCTCGGGCCATCTCGGGGGCGGGCCACGTCGTTCCGGGAATCACCGCGTCTGTCGGCGGCCGGTGACTGAGCCGGGACGCTGGCGCCGGCCGGTCCCGACCCGACGCGGCGACGGATGCGTCCGTCCCAACCCTGAGCCGCGCCCATCGCTCGCCGTCGGCCCTCGTCGCGTCAGTCGCGTCGGTCGCGTCAGCCCCGTCGGTCGCGTCAGTCGCGTCAGTCGCGTCTGTTGCGTCAGTTGGTACCCCGCCGGCGAGACATCTCGGAAATGGTGGGTGGCGCCGTCGAGTACCGCTGTCAGACTGGCCAGAGTATGCCAGCGACAGTTGAATGAGCTCGTTGTTGCTGACGGCACGGAGTTATGTTGAACTCCGTTGTCTCGGTTTATGGTGTGGTCTTACATGTGCGGTGGCTCGTGAAGTTGCCGTGGTATCTTGGACGGGAGGCAGAGTTCTACGTCACTTGGAGAGGAACGAAGAGGGTGCGGACGGGGATTATTTCATTTCACCTCTGCTCTGATTTCTACCTCATTTGTTGTGCCTTCACAACTCAAACGTCTACTTGTTGTTCATGTTCACGCTGGCCAGCGGTATACTCTGTGCTAAGGGTTCTGAATAGGGGGTGTTCATGCTGGCCAGCGGTATACTCTGTGCTAAGGGTTCTGAATAGGGGGCGTTCATGCTGGCCAGCGGTATACTCTGTGCTAAGGGTTCTGAATAGGGGGAGTTCATGCTGGCCAGCGGTATACTCTGTGCTAAGGGTTCTGAATAGGGGGAGTTCATGCTGGCCAGCGGTATACTCTGTGCTAAGGGTTCTGAATAGGGGGAGTTCATGCTGGCCAGCGGTATACTCTGTGCTAAGGGTTCTGAATAGGGGGCGTTCATGCTGGCCAGCGGTATACTCTGTGCTAAGGGCTCTGAATAGGGGGAGTTCATGCTGGCCAGCGGTATACTCTGTGCTAAGGGTTCTGAATAGGGGGAGTTCATGCTGGCCAGCCGTATACTCTGTGCTAAGGATTCTGAATAGGGAACACGAAGAAATGGAGCACGTCGTCGGTGCACCCTGAGCTGGCGAAATGTGTGCCGCAGTCAGCTGATATGACGGGTGTTGCGCTCCACTCCACTGACACAATGTTTGACATCCTTTATATTTACTCGGCTCATATTGAGGTAGGGGGCTTGGCTTTGACCGGCTTGTTTTAGAACAATGCCGAACAAGAGCGATGTCATTGGTGTGGCAAGCGACAAGGACGAGAGCGTTCAGCTGGGGGTGACTCAGAGCCAGCACCTGTGGAGCGGGGATGCGGCACAGCGTAGTGCGCTGTCTTTTCACGGCGCTCTCCACTTGTCGGTCCACATGTGCACTGTGTGTGTGATGTCGACTAAAAACGAGGAAGGGGAAGATAAACGTTCCCCACTTGTGCTTATGGAACTTCTTCAGGCTCGACACCACTCACCTGTTGTAACGGTGACTCGACATAACCACCCCGTGCAGTGCTCGGCACCACTCACCTATTGTAACGGTGACTCGACATAACCACCCCGTGTAGTGCTCGACACCACTCACCTGTTGTAACGGTGACTCGACATAACCACCCCGTGTAGTGCTCGACACCACTCACCTATTGTAACGGTGACTCGACATAACCACCCCGTGTAGTGCTCGACACCACTCACCTATTGTAACGGTGACTCGACATAACCACCCCGTGTAGTGCTCGACACCACTCACCTGTTGTAACGGTGACTCGACATAACCACCCCGTGTAGTGCTCGACACCACTCACCTATTGTAACGGTGACTCGACATAACCACCCCGTGTAGTGCTCGACATAACCACCCCGTGTAGTGCTCGACACCACTCACCTGTTGTAACGGTGACTCGACATAACCACCCCGTGTAGTGCTCGACATAACCACCCCGTGTAGTGCTCGACACCACTCACCTATTGTAACGGTGACTCGACATAACCACCCCGTGTAGTGCTCGACACCACTCACCTATTGTAACGGTGACTTGACATAACCACCCCGTGTAGTGCTCGACACCACTCACCTATTGTAACGGTGACTCGACATAACCACCCCGTGCAGTGCTCGGCACCACTCACCTATTGTAACGGTGACTCGACATAACCACCCCGTGTAGTGCTCGACACCACTCACCTATTGTAACGGTGACTCGACATAACCACCCCGTGTAGTGCTCGACACCACTCACCTATTGTAACGGTGACTCGACATAACCACCCCGTGTAGTGCTCGACACCACTCACCTATTGTAACGGTGACTCGACATAACCACCCCGTGTAGTGCTCGACACCACTCACCTGTTGTAACGGTGACTCGACATAACCACCCCGTGTAGTGCTCGACACCACTCACCTATTGTAACGGTGACTCGACATAACCACCCCGTGTAGTGCTCGACACCACTCACCTGTTGTAACGGTGACTCGACATAACCACCCCGTGTAGTGCTCGACACCACTCACCTATTGTAACGGTGACTCGACATAACCACCCCGTGCAGTGCTCGGCACCACTCACCTATTGTAACGGTGACTCGACATAACCACCCCGTGTAGTGCTCGATACCACTCACCTATTGTAACGGTGACTCGACATAACCACCCCGTGTAGTGTTCGACACCACTCACCTGTTGTAACGGTGACTCGACATAACCACCCCGTGTAGTGCTCGACACCACTCACCTATTGTAACGGTGACTCGACATAACCACCCCGTGTAGTGATCGACACCACTCACCTGTTGTGACGGTGACTCGACATAACCACCCCGTGTAGTGCTCGACACCACTCACCTATTGTAACGGTGACTCGACATAACCACCCCGTGTAGTGCTCGACACCACTCACCTATTGTAACGGTGACTCGACATAACCACCCCGTGCAGTGCTCGACACCACTCACCTATTGTAACGGTGACTCGACATAACCACCCCGTGTAGTGCTCGACATAACCACCCCGTGTAGTGCTCGACACCACTCACCTGTTGTAACGGTGACTCGACATAACCACCCCGTGTAGTGCTCGACACCACTCACCTATTGTAACGGTGACTCGACATAACCACCCCGTGTAGTGCTCGGCATAACCACCCCGTGTAGTGCTCGACACCACTCACCTGTTGTAACGGTGACTCGACATAAC
>JAXIVJ010004606.1:0-81387 GCA_036785665.1 Chirona hameri
ACGTAAGTTATAATTTTCCCACGCAGCGTCACAGCCTTTGGTCTCCTGCTGCCTGCTCGGTGGCAGAGGAGCGCGTGAGTGAAATTCCTTGTATCACTGGCGGATCCAGGGGGGGGGGGGGGGGGGGGGGGGGGGAGGGGGGGGGGGGGGGGGGGGGGGCGGGGCGGCGGCAGGGGCAAAGCCCTCCATTCCAAGCTCGACAGGGGCGGCAATATAAATTAGCCAATCCCCCCCAAACAAAAAAAAGAATCCGCTGAAACTGGCGATGAAAAATGGGTGCTACCTGCGAAAAAAAACTTCTTGCGAAATAAATAAATAATGTTTTTGCCTCGTTCGTGTTTCCTCTATTTGGTAGCATTTTGGTAGCAGTAGGGATAGGGAAAGTGGCGCGGGTGACCACTGGCGGATCCAGAGGGGGGGGGGGGGGAGGTGAGGGGGAGGGAGGGGGGGGGGGGGGGGGGGGGAGGAGGAGGAGGAGGAGGGAGGGGAGCGGCAGGGGCAACCCCCCATCCCACGCTCGACAGGGGCGGCAATATAAATTAGCCCCCTTCAAAATCCGCTGAAACTGGCGATGAAAAATTGGTACTGACTGCGAAAAACAGCCTTTTGCGACACAATTTATTTTTTATTTTTGTCCTCGTTCGTGTTTCCTCTATTTTGAATCATTTTGAAAGCAGGAAGGAAAGTGGCGCGTGCATATTTGGAAATGTCGAATACAAAATCCAGACCCATCATACTGAAGTAGCCATCAGTAAGACGCCGAAGTTGGCGATGAACGAGCGAGCGCGAAGAAAATGTATGGTGAATTTAAACTCCACCGGGCAAGTAGTTTCTGAGATACAAAAAGGGTGCACACGTGTGCACGTGCAGAAGCACCCCACCCCTGACCTGTGGGAAAGTGGCGGCTGAGAGGTCCCTAACCACACACAAAATTTGAACACAATCGGCTCAGCCGTTCCTGGTATAGATAATAGGGGGTGTGCACGTGCGCACGTGCAGAGGCACCCCACCCCTGACTTGTGGGAAAGTGGCGGCTGAGAGGTCCCTAACCACACACCAAATTTGAACACAATCGGCTCAGCCATTCCTGCGATATAGAACAGGGGTGCGCACGTGCGCACGTGCAGAGGCCCTGACTCCCAGAGGTCCCTGACTTGTGGGAAAGCGGCGGCTGAGGGGTCCCTAACCACACACCAAATTTGAACACAATCGGCTCAGCCGCTGCGGAGTTATTGCGAGGAAACACCTTCCAACACCCCTCACGCGGCACGCGCCACGCGCAGTGGTAGTCACCCACGTGAGTCGGCACTGGTCTCATACAGGGTAGGGTGGATGGGGCTACTCAGCAAAGAAGCCCGCGTGTCAATCGGACTTGCGGTTGCAGAGATATCAGCTTCTCAAAAGCGTCGCCACGGGTAGGGTAGGGTAGGGTAGGGTAGGGTAGGGTAGGGTAGGGTAGGGTAGGGTAGGGTAGGGTAGGGTAGGGTAGGGTAGGGTAGGGTAGGGTAGGGTAGGGTAGGATAGGGTAGGATAGGATAGGATAGGATAGGATAGGATAGGATAGGGTAGGGTAGGGTAGGGTAGGGTAGGGTAGGGTAGGGTAGGGTAGGGTAGGGTAGGGTAGGGTAGGGTAGGGTAGGGTAGGGTAGGGTAGGGTAGGGTAGGGTAGGGTGGGGTAGGGTAGGGTCGGGTCGGGTCGGGTCGCTCATTCATATTTTCCCCATATACCACGGAAAGACGAGCGAGCGCTTCGCGCTCGCTCGTAATAAGTTAGCCAAAACTAAAGAGATTAGTTTGAAATTCGGTGTGGGTATTGTCTATACTTCGTTCTCCAATATATATTCCGGTTTTTGAACATGTTTGGAAATTTTGATTTTGGTGGATTTTTTTCCCCAATTTGTTTTTCTTCATAAAATCATATAAAATATCAAATCATATAAAAAGGCCGGAATATATATTGGAGAACCAAGTATGGACGATGCCCAAACCAAATGTCAAAGTAATATCTTGAACGTTGACCGACTTATGACTCCCTAAGCAGTGGTGTACGCAGAAATTCACAAAGGACCAGGTCATTGCCTTGAGGGGCGCCACCCGATCGACAGGGCCACCACCAATATTGGCTAAATTTTGCAGGGGGGGGGGGGGGGCGCCTCTCCTTCTGCACTGCGCGGAAGGAGAGTCACTGGCCGGAGGGGGGCACCGTCACTCGCCAAAGAGGGGCAGTCACTAGTCGTAGGGGTGCCGTCACTCGCCGGAGGGGCGCCGTCACTAGCCGGAGAGGCGCCGTCACTCGCCGGAGGGGCGTGGCCACTGGCCGGAGGGTCGCTGCCACGGGCCGGAGAGGCGCCGTCTATGGCAGGGACGCCCTCACTGGCCGGGGGCGCCGCCACTGGCCACTAGAGTGCCGTCTCTGGCCAGGGGAGCGTCCTCACTGGCCGGAGTGGCGCCGTCACTGGCCAGAGGGGCGTCGTGACTGATCGGAGGGGCGCCAGCTTTGCATGGGCGCCTCGGGTCCAAAGGACCAGGTCATGACCTGCATGACCTGATAGTTGATACTCGGTACGCCACTGTCCCTAGGTATGATGGGCCTTGACTTTATATTCGACATTTCCAAATATGCGTGGCGGGTCTGGCGCTATTTTCGATCTGGAGCGATTCCTGCAACCAACGTAAGTTCAAAAGCGTCGCGTATTGGCGCCAAAGTTTATAGCGCTGAATAGCGTGCGTGGAACGCATTTCGACAATATTTGAGGAATTGTGACTGGGACTTGGGTATCGTTGTTTTCCTTTTCCCTGTAAACATTAGTCAAATAAAATTCACACTTTGTGAATTTGTAGGTAAAGTTAATATTTTTCATTGTCCAGGTTATTTAAATTACTATAGCTTGGGATGGCTACTTTGGCCTCAGGTCATATCCAGACTCAAGTAATTTCAGGTACCAATTTTAAATCTGACACCCATTTTGCACCATGCTTAGGTACTTATCCCGGTGCATTTTATGGGTGCTATGAGTAGAGGTCTTACAATTTTTAGCATTTCCAACTAGCAAAGATCAGACTCGGCATGAACTCAGCTACAAAAAAAAATGTTTGAAAGCGACAGAAGAGGTAAAATTGGGTTTGTATGGTTTTTACCACTGGCAAATCCAGAAGAGTGGGGACATTAGGGACAAATGCCCACCTCCCCCCACAGGAGCATGGCGGACATTCAATACAAGGATGTTTAGATGCATGTGAGGCCTGGAATGTTTTCAAAGCTAGATTAAGCCAAATTCAAAATCGGCATATACCCCTCAGGCACAAACGTAACAGAACCAAGGGCAATCCAGTTTGGCTTACCCCAGAAGTAAGGAGTGCTATACAAGCTAAAAGAAGTGCATTTGGCATTTTGAAGGGATCTTCACTAGATATAAATCAGAAGGCCTGCCAGAATGCAAGAAATTCAGTTAAGAAAAAGGTCAGAGCAGCTAAAAGGGCAAAGGAACTTGATTTAGCTAGACATTGTAATGCAGATAGTAAGAAGTTCTTCAGTTTTTATAAGTTAAGTACAGTTTCCAAAAATATAGGTCCATTTAAGGTAGATGATGTGTTAGTTAGCAAGGACAGTGAAATGGTTGAAGTGCTTAATGATCAGTTTCAATCTGTCTTTACTATCGAGGACCAGAGTAGTATTGCAGCACTTCAGCCTGAGCTAGAGACAGAGGAGACTATAGGAGAGCTAGGTGGCATAAGTAGTGAACTTGTTCTAGAATATCTAAAGAAAGTAAGGCCTAACAAGGCAGAAGGACCTGATGAAATCCATGCTAGACTTTTAAGAGAATCTGAAAGGGAGTTGTCGGTTCCATTAGCCATAATATTTTCTAAATCACTTGCAGATAGTAAAATTCCACTTGATTGGAAAAGAGCAAATGTTGTTCCTATTCATAAAAAGGGAGATAGAAGTAAAGAGGAAAACTGTAGACCAGTTAGTCTGACCTCATTAGTCTGCAAGGTGCTTGAATCAATCATCAAAGATAAGATTGTTGAATTCTTGGAGCAAAATGAACTCATCAAGGATACACAGCATGGCTTTAGGAAGGGCCGTTCTTGTTTAACTAATCTTCTGGAGTTTTTGGATGTTGCAACAGATAGCTTTGATCAGGGTAAACAGCTAGATGTAGCTTTTCTTGATTTCAGTAAAGCATTTGACAAAGTCCCCCATACAAGACTGGGGTTGCAACTTAAAATTCATGGGATCAGGGGCAAGATTCTGGATTGGATAGAAACGTGGCTTTCAGGACGCCAGCAAAGGGTTATATTGAATCGGTGCCAATCACAATGGAAGGAGGTTCTCAGTGGGGTTCCACAGGGCTCAGTCCTGGGCCCATTGCTTTTTATAATATTTGTGAATGCAATTGAGAACAGTATAGACAGCAAAGTCTTGAAATTTGCAGACGATCTAAAAGTTGTCAGGATTATTAGAGGAAAACATGATCAGGATGTTTTTCAATCAGATCTGGACAAGCTAGTTGAGTGGTCTGAAGCATGGCAGATGAAATTCAATTTGAGTAAATGTAAGATTATGCACGCTGGACGGGTTAGCAGTAAACATAGGTATGAAATGGGTGGGCAGAAAATGGAGCAGATTGAAAAGGAAAGAGATTTAGGTGTCGTGGTAAACAATAGACTATCAGCGTCAGACCAGGTTGTAGAAGCTAGGAAAAGGCACTTAGAATGCTAGGGGCCATTAACAGAAATGTTTCCTACAAGAGTGAAAAGGTAATAACAAAACTGTATTGTGCATACGTTAGACCACATTTGGAGTATTGTGTACAAGCCTGGTCTCCAACATATGAGAAAGATTGCTGGTTGTTAGAAAGAGTTCAAAAAAGGGCAACAAAAATGGTTAATTGTCTTGGTAGTTTACCTTATGAAGATAGATTAAAGAAATTGGGTATGTTTTCACTTAGATATAGAAGGCTAAGAGGAGATCTAATTGAAGTCTTCAAATTTGTAAATAGTCAGCATTCTGGATATTTAAAGGGTATGTTTGAGTTCAATAGGGAAAATCGAGGTAGAGGTCATCAGCATAAACTCATTATGAAACAAAGTAGGACTAGGCTACGACAGTCATTTTTCAGTAGAAGGGTTGTAGGACATTGGAATATGCTACCAGGGGATGTCGCTGATGCAGTGACACTTGCTTCCTTCAAAATTAGATTAGATAAATACTTTACAGAGAAGGGATTAGTTCATAAATACTCGTGGGATTAGCCTTCTTTTATGCAGGTAGAGTAAGGTGATTTGAAGGGGCGAGACTGGTGGAGGGGGGGGGGGGTGGGTGGGATGCAACCTCGGATGGGCCCAAGAGGCTCTTTGTTGCACTTTTCTTTTATGTCTTTATGTCTTTTATTTATGTCCCCCGCCCCGCGTGTTCCTGCATTGGCTGTAAGAAGTGATAATTAGGAAGAAAAAAATATCCCGATCAATGACTTTCTCTTTGAGAACCCGACACCACTACCAACCCCCCCCCCCCCGCTCAACGATTTTTCGCGTTGACGACCCGACTCCACCCCCTTCGTCCAACAACTTTTCGTTGCTGAAGCGGAGCGAAATTTTAGCCCCCCCCATTCTCGGACTCTAAATCCACCAGTGGGTAGAAACCCTCGTATCACAAGGTGGTGTATTTTTTCAAAAAATGTATAAGCAAACGGTATCCAAAGCTTTCTGTAAATCAAGATATAAGCATAGGCGTACACAAGGGGGGGGGGGGGGGGCAAATGGGGCAATTACCCCCTGAAGGTATGTACGTGCCCCCTTTGGTCAAAAAAATGTTTTTTTTTTTAAAGCGAAAAATGGTGAAAATATGCCCTTTTAAAAATATAGTGGGCCAAATCCGGTGAGTTTTTTTTGTATCACCTCGTATCACAAGGTGGTGATTTTTTTCAAGAAAATTTATAAGCAAACGGTATCCAAAGCTTTCTGTAAATCAAGATATATGCATAGGCGTACACAAAGGGGGGGATGGCAAATGGGGCAATTACCCCCTGGAGGTATGTACGTGTCCCCTTTGGTCGAAACAAATGTTTTTTTTATATTTTTTAAAGCGAAAAATGGTGAAAATATGCCCTTCTAAAAATATAGTGGGCCAAATCCGTTGATTTTTTTTTTGGTGGGGATACTTTATGCCCCCTCAGCAAAAATTGCCCCTCCTGGAGTAAATCCTGGGGACGCCACTGGATATAAGAAGCATGTTATTTCGTTATTTTGTAGAGATTTTGTAACTTCATCGTGCATGTGCACAATCGGCATGTACGTTCTGTGTTGTTTCCTCAATCCGAATTGAAGATTCAGGATACTATTTTGATTAACCCACGCCCCGCTGGAGGTGGCTGAATTTGCCCCCCCCCTCCATGATTTTCTCAATAACTTGAAAACAATGATAGATATCGACGTCAACCTTTTAGTACCTTATGCTGCAATCCTTCTTCGTCTTATCACAACATTTACATGAAAATCGTGTAGTACTTTGGGAGATAATGACGTTTAAATCACGTCATGTCATGCCATTTTTGGTGGAAAAACAATAAATGTTTGCAAAATCGTAGACAATCTGGTTGAAGCAAATTACAAATAAAAAAGCCAAAAGAAAGGAAATAACATTATATTGAAATGGCTATCGCGGATTTTCAAAATGTTCAGTTTTGACTCTCAAAAATAAAAATATATTTTGCCATTGTCGAAAGTTATTTGTCACAACATACAACATACTGCACTATTTTAATTATGTGGGCCCCCTTGGCTACGAAGTACGAGGGTCCCTCTGATCCCCCCCTGGGAGAAATCCTGTCTACGCCCCTGGTCCCCTGTAGGCCAGAGGGGGTCCTGTGGAGGTCAGAGGTGCCCCTGAAGTCCAGAGGCGGCCCTCTGGAAGCCAGAGGGAAGGTGAGAGAAGCTCTATGGAGGTCAAAGGCCCCTTTTCAAATGGAGGCTCCCTCTCAAATGGAGGCCCCCTCTCGAATGAAGGCCCCTAAATTTCGACTTGCCTTCTGACAAAAATCCGTGGCGCCGCCCCTATCACGATTAACCAGTCACGGATTTCTGGCGCCGCCACTGATAACCTGCTTTGTACGGAAGGCTGGCGCCGCCACTGATAACCTGCTTTGTACGGAAGGCTGGGCCGCCACTGAAGGCTGGGCCGCCACTGAAGGCTGGCGCCGCCACTGATAACCTGCTTTGTACGGAAGGCTGGCGCCGCCACTGATAACCTGCTTTGTACGGAAGGCTGGCGCCGCCACTGAAGGCTGGCGCCGCCACTGATAACCTGCTTTGTACGGAAGGCTGGCGCCGCCACTGATAACCTGCTTTGTACGGAAGGCTGGCGCCGCCACTGAAGGCTGGCGCCGCCACTGATAACCTGCTTTGTACGGATTTCTGGCGCCGCCACTGATAACCTGCTTTGTAGCGCCCGCCCAGCGCTGTGCTGCGGGGTTTCCGCGAAACGACTGGTTCAGTTTCAGGGAGATCGGCACGCAATCTCTAATGGTTCTCGTTACCAGTATGATCTCATCACGTCGATCAGAAGCCACTAATAGGCACCTTTGTCCAGATAAATGATAAGAAGCCGTTTGAAGGAATACATAGTTATATTATTTGGTTTTGTCAAGCTCATTTTGATACCGAAGCACGCAGGACGTGAGCAGACTTGTGCTTGATTCCAGTGGTGGAATCGAATCCGATTCCGGAATCGATTCAGTTTGTACTGGAATCGGAATCGGATTAGAATCCGTTGGCATCTGGGTGGAATCGGAATCAGGTGGAATCAATCATTTTAAGAAAATGGTGGAATCGGAATCGGAATCAATGGCTATTTCAAGCGATTTCGTTTTATTTTCTTAAAAATCACTCTGACCATGAATTAATATTTCCTGAAGGAAGTTTGTTCCTTTGAGCATGAATAGCTAAAGCAAAGCTAGACGATGATTTGTTACCGACTGAGGGCCAATAAACATGTTCAGCAATTCTACTTATTTAAGTGGAGACGTACAATGATCTTCGCTTACGACAATGTTATGTTGATTGTACCGTGCATTCCAGAATATTCTCATATTTGTTTTCAGGACATTGATTTCCCTGTGTATCATATTCTAAATAGCAGCTTGAAATATGTCCATGCATCATGGTTAAAGGCAAGTCTTGATATTATATCGTTTTGAACCTTCGGTAGACTATCACATTTTCGAACTGTCACGATTTTGCTGCACAGGCCAGTTTTTCAACAAAGTTCATGTTTTTGTGTGTAATATATTTAATATGGCTATTCGTGCTATTCGTGCCATTTGTAGAACATGTAAGAATCATTGGACATTTTTCAATGGAATCGGATTCGGAATCAAGCTTTTTAGGTGCCCTGGAATCGGATTCGGAATCGATTCCCTAGTACAATATCTATTGGAATCGGAATCGGAATCGGATCCAGCTGGCTTGGCATGGAATCGGAATCGATTCCGCTGAAGCGGAATCAAGCAGAAGTCTGGACGTGAGCACAAAAGTTGTACTTTGTGTTTGTTTTGATCATTGTTCTCATTGCAATGGTGCGGCAAAATGGTTGCCAGCTGCGGCAGCGCTTTTCCTATTATGGTAAGTAGTAAATAATATAATCAACTCTACATTTTATAAACATGTAAAAGGAAACTTAAGAAAAGAAACTATCGCCGTGCCTATGGCAAAAAGTGTCAATTTTCTATAACGCTGAGAAACACATGAACGTTCTCGAGTATCTATATTACTATTAATTTACTGTTTACAAAATGACACATTTGTCCAAAATGTAATAATGCATGCAAAGGACTTAGTAAACAATGGCGATATAGGTACTTATCCCTGATGTTTTCTGGTGCAAACAATTTGGTGAGCCCTAAATGGTCGCAGCTGTGGGTTATAGAGTTTATCAGGCAGATTCGCTCGTCCTTCCGTGGTGTAAGGGACAAATCTGAATATGAGCGGCCCGGCCCGACCCGTGGCGACGCTTTTAAGAAGCTCATATCTCTGCAACCGCACGTCCGATTGGCAAGCGGACTTCTTTGCGGAGTAGTGGATGGGGCATCCAACCTACCCTGTTTGAGACCAGTGCCGACTCACATGGGTGACTACCACTGCGCGTGCCGCGTGCCGCGTGAGGGGTGCTGAAAAGTGTTTCCTCGCAAACACTCCGCAACGGCTGAGCCGATTGTGTTCAAATTTGGTGTGTGGTTGGGGACCTCTCAGCCGCCACTTTCCCACAAGTCAGGGGTGGGGTGCCTCTGCACGTGCACACCCATATTTTCTATCTCAGGAACGGCTGAGCCGATTGTGTTCGAATTGTGTCTGTGGTTAGGGACCTCTCGGCCACCGCCTTCCCACAAGTCAGGGCCTCTGCACGTGCGCACGTGCACACCCCTATTCTATATCTCGGGAACGGCTTAGCCGATTGTGTTCAAATACGGTGTGTGGCTAGGGACCTCTCAGCCACCTCTTTCCCACAAGCCAGGGGTGAGGTACCTCTGCACGTGCGCACGTGCGCACGTGCGCACCCTTCTTTGTATCTCTGAAACTACTTGCCCGATCGAGTTGAAATGCACCATATATTTCCTTCGCGCTCGCTCGTTCATCGCCAACTACAGCGCCTTACTGGTAGTAGTACGTTGAAATGCTTCCTAAAGAGTTAAAAAAACTGCAATCTCGATCATTTTGCACATTAAGAATGTCAAGGTCTCTGTTCCATTAACAACTTATAAGGTGGCCGTGTGATCACCACCGCAGGTTACAACGAGCCCCCATCCAAGCCAATAGGCAAACAATTCGGTCGGAGTTTTTAATTTTTAATAATTAAATTAGCTACACATATGTTTGGAACTGATCCGTCGGGGTCAAGACATTACTATTGAACACTGACGAATAAAACAGGCTTTTCAAAGGTCTCATCACGCAGATTAGGAACTCTTCGGATTGCGATGTGACGGTGTTTACCGATGGGATATTCTAAGTTTTCAAGCACTTCTTAACAATCAGCTGCGATGTGTATTTGTTCAGCTTCACCGTGCCGTCCTTGCCCCCTTTGAACTTTGACAATGCTGATCAGGGCCTCCCGTAAGTAAGTAACTGGGTGGGCAAATACCCACCCAGTGCTCCAAGATGCCCACCCAGTGGCGAGAATTTGCCCACCCAGTAAACTATGAAATTACGGGCATCCGTAATCTCCCGTCCCCTCCCGGTGACCAAAAAGCAACAAAAGAACCATTCTGGCATCGATACAGTACATTTTTCCTGCTTGGAAGCATTTGGATGCGCTTGGAAAGACAATAATCACGTTCTGTTTACAATCAAATTCATTTTAGCGCTTGTTGTTGGCGGTGTTGGCCATGAGGCCTGACTGGCCCTGACCTTGGCAATGGTTTTGCCTCCACGTGGTTTCACCCGTTTCGTCTTCCATGCCGCCCAGGTCAACAGTGTAAATTGGGCCTCCGGCCATCCCGAAAAACGAAGTTTGCTTACTACTACAGTTCAAGTTTGATCATGCCACCTCAAAACGGCAGGGTGCATTGCTATTTTTTCAAGAAAAGGAACTTTTTCCAAAAACTTTTCCTTTGAGTACCTGGAAGCCAAGGGCCGGCCGGCGCATGCGGGAACCGGATGCACCAACATACCAAAAGCGCGAGTTTGTGGCGAAATTCTTTCGCGAGACGGGCGACGTGTAGGTAGGGAGTCCATCACAGATAAAAACTACGGATTCGAGTCATTATTCTAGTAATTCATTATGATCTGGGTAGCTGTTACCCAGATCTACACAGCACAGTCACTGCTATATACTAGCTGCTGCACTGGACATCCTTCATTACTGTGTGATTTGGGGGTTCAGATATAATCTAATACATATGGTTCATCGTGTTCCCGTCGGGTTTTTTTTATTCACGATCTCAACGCCTTTCCATGCAATACGGGTTATTCCAGCAGAGTCAGGTTGATGGATGCAAAGTTAAAAACCACACATCCACGCTAAAAAGTAGAGACAGTAAACACTTAAAGGTTAACTGTTTCAGCACGGAATCATTGCTGCGGCGATACTGGCGAGCGTTCCACGTTTCGGTGCTGTGGTCGCTAGATCCTGCCTCGGACGCAGCTATACTTTTTCGTGTTCGGGCCACGGGAACTCCGGTCAGCAGCAGAGAAAACGATATAGAAGAAGAACTGAGCTTTAAAAGCCTGGCAAGGATGCCCTCACAACCCCATTATGTTCCACAATGGAAACACAATTCTAAAGAATAGTGCTATCCAATGCTTAACCAACCTTCGGTTATAACCAGAGAAAATCCTCTCAAATCCCAGAAGTAAACCGAGAAGCCTTAGCAAATTGGTAACACAAGATACAATAATCAGTTATTGAAATATGTCACTAACGGGCGTAGTTACTAACGGCAAGTAATCAGTTGTGGATTTTTGTTACCGCCCTCGAAGCGGCGCGAACAATTCTTCTGCCTAAATTTAATTAAAGGGAAATACTGACCTTTTCCCACAAAAATGGATTTATTACTTGAAATCGATAGATCATACCAAAATATACTATAAATTGAACACATTTTACTTATAAACATTCCTACCGAAAGATATTTAAAGTTAAAGTTGATAGCGTTCCACGCTTATAACGGTCGGTACTCACAAGTATTTGGTAACGAATTCACTATCCGAGCTAACATTAGTCTGCATACGCAGTGTTCTTTATTATGAAGATATATACGAATATGTTCATGCACTCTATCTATTGCGAATATGTACCAAACTTCTAAGAAAAGTCCACAAACATTTGACAAAGTGCATTGAAATCGGCTGTTTAGTTTGGCCCCGGACAGCGACCTATTTAGTGTTCTCGATTCATTAAAAATTGGATGTTTTCCCACGAATTTTCAACATACATGTATTCAATGCATTGTAATGCACTCATGAAACATTTTTCTGAACCGTTTTTCCGTAATCAATCAACAAACATTTTAGACAACCGTGATACATTCGGCGGATTAACTTGGCCCCCTATGACGACTTATTTATTGTATGCGATTTGTTGAGAGGTAGTTCAACAACGTTGAGCAGATTGATACAAAAGAAAGCGGGACACACCTTCAGCAGCGCAGGGGACCAGGCACGGCGACGTGGCCGCATGGACGTAACCAGGGGGGAGGGAGGGAGGGAGGGAGGGAGGGAGGGAGGGAGGGAGGGAGGGAGGGAGGGAGGGAGGGAGGGAGGGAGGGAGGGAGGGAGGGAGGGAGGGAGGGAGGGAGGGAGGGAGGAAGGAAGGAAGGAAGGAAGGAAGGAAGGAAGGAAGGAGGAGGGAGGGAGAGGGAGACCATGCCCCCCCCCCCATGGGGGCCATGCCCCCCCCCCTGAGCAAAATAAATTTACTCTAGATAAAATTAGATTCTCTGAAGATCCCCTCCCTCCTACCCCCGGTCAACAACATATGTCTGAGAAGCGAAATTTGATTATACCACCGACGTGCCCCCTCCCTGATACAAATCCTGGCTACGTGCCTGCGTGGCCGTCCCTCCCGACCAGCATATGTCGTGTTTCCAATAGTGGAGGGAAAACACTGATCATGAACTCCGAAAGAAGTATATTTACTTGTTTTTAATTTGTCGAAACTTGCAACTTTGAATTAGGGAATAATTGTATTTCATTCTTAAATTTAGATCACATCATTTTTATAACATAACGGTAGCCTAAGAAATTATTGTTAAAAGCAAAAGGTCGTGATTTCCCTTTAATAATTAATTAATTTGATTCACAAATTTGATATAAAATGGACATTAGCCGTTTTCACGAAGGATTATTGCGCTGAAAAGATTCTGGAAAGTTTCTGAAAAGTTTTAAAAAAGTTCTTTGTATAAAAGTCTTAGTTTAAAAGTCTTAAATATAACAGTCTCCTTTTATACTAATCATTTTATACCAAAGCTTTTAAAGAACTTTTCAGAAACTTGTTAGAATCTTTTCAGCGCAATACTCCTTCGTGAAAACGGCTATTGACTGCATTTTTATCAGAACAAAATAATGCCTAGTGCCTACGAACATCATAGACTGGTACGACCGGTTAAGCTCCCTTTATACTAGGTTGTAATTTGATACATGATTACTATTTGGTAACCCTAAATGTTCCAAGCGGCTTAGGGCGCTGCCAATCTTTGCCGGTTGCAGGGTGTACCTACAAAAAAGATTTTGTTAATGTTCGTAGGGTCTAGAAGAAAAATCTGCGTATAACCGTCCTGAAACGTCAAAAGTATTCATATTGAGAAGAAATTGACAGCTATATAACAATTGCGCCGCCAAGAGGCGCGAGATTTGACGTTTTGGAAGACTGGAGCACTATTTTGCTATTGGAATCAGACCGTAGAGATATCACGAGGAAATGAGACGGGAGCAAAAAGGAGGGCCAAACAGCATGTTACCCCCCCACACCCACACCCACACCTAGCGCTAAAGGGATCACCTCGAGCCGCCGGTGCCCCCTCCCCATAATCTAAGCTCGCCTCGCCAAAATGCCCACCAGTCAAAAATCCTTACGGGAGGCCCAGATGCTGATCTTGTAAATGAATGCTGCTTCTCCCGCCAGCCTACATTGTTTTGCACCCCAGCACAAAGAGTCGTGATGACTGACCAGTTGGGACTATAACACTCGTTTGTTCATTGTACCAAAGGTCCTTTCAGTGCTCATTCACTCTCATAGTCACCGCTCTTATCATAAGCCCGCATGGGATTCTACATAATATGCGATATTGTCTTCATTAATGTGTTCCATCTTATAACGGTGTATGGTATTTTTGTTTATTGTCGAACCAGCTGAGGAAGAGACCTTTAGTCCTTGACGAACTCCGCGATAACTTCGGCTTCTTCTGATATGAAAAGTGGATATGAAAATGTATTCCCGTTTAGGATTTTGAATTATAATTGAATGTTCTGTCATAAAATCGTTAAAGTAAAATTATGAGCAGAATGTCATCGAACTATTTCACATAATCAGGTCGTTCCAATGTGACAGGGTTATTCCACGACCATCGAACAAGATCAGTCAGTTGTTGTCAAATCAACTTAAATACGACTAAAAAAGAAGAAGAGAAAAGTTACACAAATATTTACAATGGATGAATCATGCACGCAGCAAGTCACGAATCTTGGTCTTGAACGGTGACATAGCCAGGCCAGAGTGCCCATTGGCGATCACCAAGGGCGGCGCCACCAATTTTTGATAGGGGGACGGGTCCATTTTCTTATCGTAGAAAATCGAGTTTTGATGCAAATATCAAATAAAAAACGTCAAAAGAACCGAAATGATAGACTCTTAACAATGGTTATCTCAAATTGGAAAAATGCGTTTTTTTACCCCAAAAGATAAACAAACTGATCTTTTTTTTTTCTCGGGAAAAAAAATCCACAAAATCAAAACATTTGAAGATATTCAACAAAAACGGAGTATATATGAGATAACTATGTATGGACGATACCCAAGCCAAATTTCAAATCAATAGCTTTATTTTTTTTACTGACTTATAGCTCCCTAAGTATAAGCTTCTGCTCGCCTGGCGCCGTCTCTACCGATGACAGGTCATCCGTTGACAGCGGTCTGCCGCGCCCCGCCCACCGCCAGCTGGCTGGGTGCGCAGAGCGCGCCGGACCACTGCATGGCGGGCGGTACCGGTCCTCGACCGCCATACCAGGGAGTAATGTTTATGTGCGTGTGTTTGAGCGCGAGTGTATTTGTTTAGGTAAATCGCACTATGTATATGATTGTAAGTGTATCGTCAAGCTACGCTTTGTCAATTCAGCATCCAATTAGTCATGTCAGCGCGCTTTTAATTGTATTATACACATCTGTACATTGCTTACGTTCACGCCATATGCTAATTTGCTCATAGAGAGGCGCCATCTCAAACCGGAAGGTATCGGACCCTCCCAGCTGGTCGCGGGCATAACCTAGTTACACACTACCCACCACCGAACACTCAGCCACGCCACGCACAACGCAACCTACATCACACTCAGCGTACTATTTCAAACAGACTTTGGACTAGACTTGGGACGTTCGTAGACATACACACATTGCTCATCATCAGCGGTATTGAAACGAATCCAGGGCCACTACAAACACATTCGCAACAAAATATAATAATTGCACACATTAACATGAATAGTATTACCGCCGGAAACAAAATTGACGAGCTTCAGTAATTTGTCGAAACAAATGACATACAAATTCTGGCACTCTCTGAGACTAAATTAAATGACACGATAGCCAGCAGTTTATACCAATTGGAAGGTTTCCATACACCCCTGACTAGACATAGAAACAGACATGGCGGCGGCATGGCAATCTACATTCACACATCACTACCTTTCCAAAGACTACCTGAGTTAGAAATAGGTGATGAAGAGTGGATATGGGTGAAAATCAAAACTCAAAGTTTTACATTACTAGTATGTTGCACTTATTTACCACCTAACTTTACGACGGACAAGTTTTACAATTTCACTGATAGCTTAACAGAATCAGTATGTCGAACACAGATCCACAACACGACAGCCACACTCATATTAGGTGATCTTAATGCTGGAAATACATACCTGGATCATCAAATATATCAACACAACGGCGTCACAACTTTCGACCACAAGCTAAAAGACACTACAGAAACGTTAGATTTACAACAGCTAATAAAAACAACCAACCAGAATACAACTGTGAAAATTTGCGCGATCTCATTTTTACAAGCAACCATGGTGTCGTTTTACGAAAATGATTGGTAGGGCCCAACGGCTCCACCGAAACCTATAACCTACCCTTAATTTGAGTTTCGCCTCGGATTTCAGGCACTTAATTTTTAGCTCCAGCCTCCAATAATTTTTTAATAAAAAAATAAACAAGGTACATTTTGGTCACTGCAACAACATCACCGGATTCAAATATCGTCACGGATGCGCATTTCGCGGGTAAAGGGGGAGGAAATGTTACCCTTTTGTCCATCCCTGTGACGCACAGCCTTTTTTCACATGGTGACCTGCTTAAGAGCAACTTTTCAATAAAACCGACACACAACCGGGACCGGCACAGTAGTACGCGGATGTAGGTAACCCAGTCCAGCATTGAATATTTCGTATTTGTAACGGGGTAAAGGCGATGTATGAATATTTAAATAAGTGCATTAAATGAGATTAATTTAATGCACGCAGATCCAGCAAAGTAGGTAAACATCACCGGCCGAGCCTTTGACCCACTCGGCCCTTGCGTAGTCACGTATAACATGTATATATCCAGCATGGAATATTTCGTGTTTTTAACGGGGTAAAGGAGACGCATTAATATTTAAGTAAGTACATTGCATGATATTTATTTAATGGACGCAAATCCAGCAAAGTAGGAAACAATCCCCGGCCGAGCCTTTGACCCACTCGGCCCGTGCGTAGTCACGTATAACATGTATGTACCTGAAGATGGGCACGACACCTGCGATCACTGGAAATTGCAGCTGTGTATGTGACCTACTTCGAAGCTGCGAATCATGTGCGAAGACGAATACGAAATGAGCAAACAATGCAACTGCCATCTCACGCCATGCTGTCTGAGCCGGAGCACGTCGTGCTGTCAAATTTGGAAGACATGCGGACAATCACCATCACTCACGATAAACGATAAAAGTCGTCGGCAATGTTTTGGCAGTGTTACAGTTTTGCTTTGTGTTTCAACCTAATTCGTACTGAAGATCGGTGAAACCAATCAAGATATTCAAAACTTTCGAACTCATTGCTATGTTTAATTTGAGTAGACGTACCAAGTTCTGTGATACTGCCCATGTGGTTGAGAAGCGGCATCAGTCTAGGGTGTTTCAAAATAAATATTGTGTATCGATGACGAGACATGCTCATCCACATCCACATGCAAGTCCATTCCACATGCAATGAGGCATGCAAAATTGTAGCTAATTTGGATGCCGTTTTTCCACCCACAAAGCATTCATAATTTGCAATTTGTAGGGAAAGTCAAAATATAACAAATCGCCATCAAAATCACAGCCTTTATTAAATCGGTCTAAAAACGGTCGAATGAGATGCTTATATTTTTCTCAGGACGCCTGTGCAAATTTAAGACGCGTTATATCAACGGTTCGTATGATACAGCCATCTTGATCTTTGGCAGGTGCGGATCCAGCCGCTCAGTTTTTTTTTGGGGGGGGGGGGGCAAACTTTTTGGCCTTCAGAGGCACGTAGTCAGGATTTGTTCAATGTTGTTGACGGGGGGGGGGGGGGGGGGGGGGTCGTCCGAGAATCTAATTTTACCTAGTGTACATTTGTTTTGCTCTGGGGGAGGGGGCATGGCCCCGTGCCCCCCCCCCTTTGGCTACGTACCTGGCCTTCAGATACCCAAATTTCGTTGCAAAAACTCTGACGTCGAGAGCCAATAACTGACAAGCACCTGTTTTTGGAGACGGCCGTGTCATAACGGTACCACACAAACGATAGGATGTAAAAAAGTAACGCCTAAGCATATATAAAATACTTTATCAATATTCTGACGCAAGTTCTAAAGATGATAATAAACGGACATCGAAATTAAGGCGTTATTTCTTTACGCAAAGGTAGGAATGAGCTTGCTTCAAACGAGGACGTATGGCAGCAGTTAAGTATGGCAACAGTTAAAACAACCACAATGATCTAAGCAAAAAGATATTCGAGTTTGATTTTGACATCTGTAAAAAAATAAGGCCATGTGTATTTGAATAGGGCCTCTAAACCGACAGCGTCGTCTCTACCCAACTGGTAATGATAGTCGACTTGTTCTAAGGTCAGCCTTGGAATATTTTCGTCTTTCATTTCTTGATATCCGAGTGGTTCGCAATCTAAGCCAATCTAGACACCGGGTGGCTCGCTTTTTCTGCGCAATAGATGTCGACACAAAATTGTGCCATACATTTGGCAGCACAAAGGAATTCCCTGTTATTAAAACAAAATTATATGACGTCACCAACCCAACTTTCCGCTTAAAACTAAAAGTTGAATATCTTCCAAGATAAGCAATATATCGGTAGAAAAGTTCACGAACATGTTCAGGCGACATCGCCTGACATGTAGACATACAATTAAGTGTGATTCGACAACTTTCACAAAGGTGGGACAGTCCCTTTAAATAGATGGCTCAAAGACGAGTGTTTTCAAAACCAAGTTAAAAAACTACTGTCTCACAAACTCCAGCCCTATAAATATCACCACACATTACACACGATTTTAGGACGGACACGAGACGACACCATTCCTCCCATTCATTCTGACAAAAACGATATCATCAATGACGACAAAGAAAATGCAACACTATTAAATAATCATTTCGCTGCACAATCCACTCTCAACATTCCAGACAACCACGGACCACCACCGTACACCTCAGACGGACTGCCGGTAACCACTGGAAACAATATTTCAACTTCCGAAAGTGAGGTTCTTCGAATTTTTAACTCCCTTGACTCAAACAAATCGACCGGCCCTGATGGATTACCTGTAAAATTGCTGAAACTTATTGCTCTTTTGATCTCAAAACCACTAGCGCAGTTGTTTAACAAGTCTCTAGCATAAGGAAAATTTCCAGCCAAGTTCAAAGAAGCAAACGTCAAACCGATATAAAAAAGAAAGGTTCACCATCCGACCATTCATGCTATCGATCAATCAGCATATTTTCGGCCCTTTTAAAAGTTTTCGAAAAAAATCTTGTCCAATAATATTTATAATAATTTCGCTGAACACTCTCTCCTAACTGACAAACAAAGTGGGTATCGGCAGAGTCACGGTACTCAACAGCAACTTTAATACTTGACACACAATTCATACAAATCACATGACTCAGGACGCGACTTTACAGTTATATATCTCGACATTTCTAAATACTTCGACAAGATATGGCATAAAGAACTCCTGGACAAATGCAAAAATGAGTTTGGAATCACAGGACGACTACGATTGGCTCTCATCATATACTTACAAGATAGACGACAGCGAGTACAAGTACGAGACACTTTTTCGGCGACTCAAACCATTAACGCAGGATGCCCGCAGGGCTCCGTACTTGGGCCATTATTAGCACTCATCTATCGTAACGGACTCTCTAATCGGACGCAGAACGATATTATTTTCTTTGCTGACGACACCTCTCTCTAGGCCTCACACACAACAAGTGACTTACCCGTGACGCAATGACACAACAGACTCTGCAACGCAACCTTGACGAAATATACAGGTACGGCCAAGAATGGACTATCACGTTCAACACCACAAAAAACAATCCAACAGACATTCTCACACAAACGCTCATACCAGACACCTACACTTAGATTCGGAGGCGACCTTATACCATACACAACAGTCATACACACCTCAGCATGACATTCTCCACTGACCTCCGAGTTCACCAACACATCAACATGACATGCCACAAAATAAACAAAGCATCCAGTCCTCTGTACCCAATAGCAAAACACTTACCAAGGTCCATGCTTGACCAAATCTTCAAAGTTTACATCAGACCTTATTTTGACTACTGCGACGCCATCTACGACGGACATATCACAATACAAAACGCAACTAGGCTAGAAACACTACAAAACAGAGCTGCGAGACTTGTCACTGGAGGACTCTATAGAACATACCGACAAACTACTAGCAGAAGTAGGATGGGACAGGCTGACGAGGAGACGACGCATACACAGATTAATATTGTACCATAAACTGAACAATCCAGGACAACATTCACCACAATACATCAGAGACATACTACCAAACACGCGCGCCCAAGACACCAACAGAGAACTCAGAAACGTCAGCACGCACACAACAGCAACCAGCCACACATCATCATACCACCAGTAATGTTTTCCAACAACAGGCAAGCAATGGAATGAACTACAAGACAACTCACACACTTGGAAAAAAACAGCTTTGCGAGCAGCTGGGCGTGCCCGATCCACCCCATTACTATGCAGTGGGACCAAAAAGGGGAAATATTTTACATTTAAGACTTAGAATGAATATGTCCCACCCAAATTCTAACTCATTTCGCATTAAAAAATCAGTTTCGTCTGCGTGCCAGTGTGAACATCATACAGAACATACCTGTCATTACGTTCTTTTATGCCCAAAATTTACAGAACAAAGAAGCTTACTGTTCAACAATATTTATCAGTCCTTAAACTTTGACTTAAGAAATCAACTACCCTCAGATCAACTACAAATATTATTATACGACGCAGATCTCAACAACGATGGTGGTCGGGGGGTGGCCCTCCAATTCCACAATTTCTTGCGTGCTTCTAGCCGGTTTATTGACCTTTACTAAAATGGCAAGCCCATAACTTCTTCGTAGCCTCATCTAGCAAGCGGACGTGACTTCCCCGGCGGGGGCACTGGGGCTGGCCAAGTGGACGAACCTGGGCGGACTGCACCGTGGCGGCGGTCGCAGTTTAAGGTTTGTTTCTGTCAGACAGGGTGCTTTGATTTAAGCTTTTGCTTTTGTACCCTTGTGCTTTATGTTCACATACTACTTCATTTATGTTTAATAAACATGCTGATGATGATGATGAAGTAACTCATGACGTCATTTTTTAAAGCTACTTTTTTATCTTTTATTGATCAGATACAGACAAATAAATGCCCACTACTGTATTTCTGAGACCAAACTGGTCTAGGAACATGCCTTTTTTATTTATATTAATCAATTTCAAATTCTGACCTTTTGTGACCTGATCTTGACCTGAGGGCCATTATATGTGGTCAGGTTGTGAAAATGGCTGCAACTATATAATTCTACGTGTAAAATAACCCATAAAACACGTGTCCCATGACTTTCGTAGACCTCTTGCCAATAGTGACCTTTTGTGACCTGACCTTGACCTTTATCTTTGCTTACAATTTCACTTTTGCTTATGCGGGAGATGCATTATACCTTTGAGAGCACTTTGTGCGACAATAGGGTGAAACACGCTGTACACACCGTACACATGTTTTCTTGAACACGGCTACTGAATGCCAAGTGATGTTGATGCCTGGCATTTTACCTGGCATGATTGAAGATTTATGTTTTAGGGCCTCGAAACTTTCTGTATAAGTGCTCCATTACCCGCGCCCCGTTGGGTATTCAGCCGAACATGCCCCGTGGGGAGGCAGATTCTGTCCCCCTCGTTATCTTCCGAACCAATAACCGCAGCGAGACGCAGGGGTGGTACAAATAGACTATGGTTCTCCGACCAAATCGAAAGTTGGAAAATGGTTCTCCAACAACAATAATGCAGTATCGCTCGTTGAAGCAATATTTATATTTATACTCTTGTGAAATATTGATCATACCTGAAAAAATAAAGTTGCAGAAACTCTGATAAGCTACTTCGTAGCTGATGCAAGATTAAAGACATTGTAAAGTTCTTGAGGCTCCTATAGAAGAAGAGAGTATGGACAGGTCCTAATCAATATTTGTCATTTAATGTGAATATTTTTTTCGTTTCCGACAGACATAAAAGTGTACCAGTAATAACAAAGCTATGACGTCACCAAAAACGATACATAAAGAGACATAAAAGAAAAGTGCAACAAAGAGCCTCTTGGGCCCATCCGAGGTTGCACCCCCTCCCCCCTCTCCACCAGTCTCGCCTCTTCAAATCACCTTACTCTACCTGCATAAAATAAGTCTAATCCCACAAGTATTTATGAACTAATCCCTTCTCTGTAAGGTATTTATATAATATAATTTTGAAGGAAGCAAGTGTCACTGCATCAGCGACATCCCCTGGTAGCATATTCCAATGTCCTACAACCCTTCTACTGAAACATTACTGTCACAGCCTAGTCCTAGTTTGTTTTATGATGAGTTTATGCTGATGACCTCCACCTCGATTTTCCCTATTGAACTAAAACATTCCCTTTAAATATCCAGAATGCTGACCATTTACAAATTTGAAGACTTCAATTAGATCTCCTCTTAGCCTTCTATATCTAAGTGAAAACATACCCAATTTTTTATCTATCTTCATAAGGAAAACTACCAAGACAATTAACCATTTGTGTTGCCCTTTTTTGAACTCTTTCTAACAACCAGCAATCTCTCATATGTTGGAGACCAGACTTGTACACAATACTCCAAATGTGGTATAACGTATGCACAATACAGTTTTGTTATTACCTTTTAATTGCTGTAAATGTACATAATCATACATAACCAATCATAACCATAACATTGTTCATTGCTCATTTGTTCATTTATCAAGGGCTTGTCCACGAGTGGCTATTACGGCCCAGTCAATACATGCAGGTAATCACAACACACTCACACACACGAAACAAGATATATACACGGCACATTGTAGGTCATTTAGAAAAGTGTTGTCGCAATTGCAGCCGGGACGCAGAGCCCGGCACATGCCGCGGCAGCGCGTTCCAGGACACGGCGGCCCTATAGGGGAAGAGCCGCCGTGCAACAGCCAGGCAGAAACGGGAAATAACCATAACTATTAACCAATCATATGATACATAATCAAACTTTGCCTAACATTTACAGCAATTAAGGTCGCAGGGACCCATGTTTAGAACGTGCCGCTCACATTCGCTCGCTGCGATGCAGAACCTACCAGGGGCTGTCACGCCCCTGGACCCCCCTCCCCAGACCATCTCATAGACAGCATGGGTGGACAACAACTTTTTCAGAGAAAGTTGTTGGGACAAAATATCATATTGGATGGTTGCTTTGCATGGCTGAGGTGACAAATTTAACAGTTTAACACTAGGAAACCTTCAAATCTGAAAAACGTTGGTGGGGCAGAACATAAAAATGGTAAGGCCAAAATCGAAGTTGATGGGGCAGTCGCCGCACCAACTTGGGGGGTGGGGGTGAATTACTGAACCGAACGTCAAATACAAACGGGTTTGAATTTAATCAGACTTTTACAGGTAGGGTAGACAGCATTAAAACCAGACACATCCTAATGCCATACCTTTCATGCTATTCGTGATGAAGTCGATACCGACACACTAAATCACCAATAGCATGAAAAGTATGTTGTTAGGGCGTGTCCGGGGTTACAGTTGCTTACCGTTTTCTCCCTTCAAACTAACAACCCTTTGCCTGGGATGACTTTCAGACACAAAAACACCACCAATAACATGACTGTTTGATGTCTTGATGTCCCAAATTACCACAACACCACCAGTAACGTGCCAAGTCTGATGTGTTGACATGTTCAGTTTACGCTACTTGATATGCGATTTATTTTATCCACTTTTTGAGCAACTATATTATAAATTATTTCAACTTAACCTTACCTTGAACTCTGAAGGAGGTGCTTCACAGAACTGCAAAAAAAATCACATGCGTCGCTTCCGAAAGCGACGATCGCTCCAAATCGAGGTTTTAAAATGCTGCCATCATGCCTCCATAGTCATTGGTCAACAATCTAAAATATACTCTGGGTTTCTAAATTTGTTCCAAAATGTATACCATTTCTACTATGCAGCGAAGTTGACTGATAAAACCAGCGGATCCGCGGGTTGGACGGCGGAGAGTCTCCCGTTCAAAGTCAATGAGTGGTCTTCTGCGGTTCTCCCAAACCGCTGTCGACTGAAATAGTAGTTTGCAGACAACTTGGTAGTTTTGTATGGTCTATAAAAAACAACTATGTTTGTGGTGTAATATGCTGCCAAACTGATATCACTGTTGCTATGTGGGACGCGTATTTTTTTATGGGAAGACTGAGACGCGTATTTTTTTTTGTAGACTGTGCATTTTCATGTGTGAACCAATTCAGTAGAAATTGTCCTCGAATATTCCACGATTCGATGTAAAAAGCACACGCATGCAAAAATATAGCATATGGCTCCTCTGATAGATCATTTATGATGAAAAAATAGCCAACCTGGCAAGAAAAAGACACATTTTGTTCTCCATCGTTGTCCAGCATGACGGGTCATTTTACCACCCCTGGCGAGACGCGCAAGGCGGCAAACGAAAGCTTTTAATTAATGCGACGCATCTAAAGCATACGCGGAATTGTTAAAACTAGTGGCCGGCAATGCGATCGAGGCATTGCCTTGGGGTCAAAATAGTATTTTGGTTTTACCCCCTGGGGGGTTTATTTTGCCCCCTCGGGGTCGGCGACCCCGCTGGAATTGATTCCGTTGTACCGCGCACGTGACCGGCGAGTATCAAATCTGTGTCACCAACCGTCTGACCTGTAGAGGTGGCCAAAGTTTTTGTTTGCAGAGGCCCACGTGGCGGCACGTGGCACGTGCCACGTGGCACCACGTCACGTCGACTCGCATGAATCGCATGCCACATCGACTCGCGACCGGTACCAGAATCTGTCCGCCGTTTTGCCGCATCGAACGGTGTCACTCGCGTCGAAATCGGCCCGGCCGTTTGGGCTCCACGTAGTAATATGCTCCGTCGTACAGACACACAAACAAGCTCCTCCCACTTTCGGAGCGACGGCTCAGTGGAAATCTTCAAACTCTGAAAAAACATGATAACATGTTTCTCTTTTTTAATATTTTGAATAAGGCCACATGTCAGGTCACAGTCAGATCAAAGGGAAAAATTAAGGTATTTGAGTTTTTGGGCCATACTTTCCATCCAAAGCCTTATATTGCGACTATTATCGGTCAAACGCACTGTACACTCGACACCATCCACATGTTAGATTGAAAACGCATAATTTTCAGCATGACAGAGTAGTCCATGGTCTCAGGATCGTCATATTTGTAGGTATGCAATGTCACCCAATTTTATTGAGCTTCAACATGGAAAACATTGGCGACACATGAAGGAAATTATATACGCTGAGTACATTTTTTCCAGCGAAAGGTTGCTGGGATAGGGTTACTGTACCCCGCCATCTGAAGATAGGGAGAACGCGTCCCCCGCGTCCCCCCCCCCCCGGTGGCGCCGCCCATGGCGATCAATCAATCAATCAATCAAAAATATATTTAGAAACAAGTATAGAATCATAAACAAACATGCAGGCGTGATTGTTGCTAAAACCGTCTATAAACACTTTTCTCAGCAATATTCTTAGTGAAAATTATACGTCAAGCGCGTGCAGATGTCGTCACGATGACATTGCGTGCTTCTCAGCAATCTGATTTCGCATTAATTCACTCCATTCAGAGGAAAGATCTTAATTGGAACCAAATAACTGACATTATATTTTTTTCCGCGTCCATATATATTGTTATAGCTTACTAGTAAATTATAATTCATTTATAACTTCTCTCAATCATTTCTGAGCTTTTTTATAGTTTTTTTATATATAAAAAGGTGAACAGTATCCTTTAACGTCCGGCGCATTATGGTCCCCGGTGAACAGCACCGGTCTTCCCGGGTATAAAGTCGATGCAGTTGTCGTCTGTATTTGCTGTGCAACTTTAATCGAAACCACTCTGTTGTTGTTGCACTGCTGATATCAACAATTTACACTGCTTTGCATTGTATTTGATCAATGTCAAAAATAGCCTTCTGAGCTGATATTTAACTGCGCACTTGGCATGTCTCCCGCTGAAATATTTGCAGGAATCAACCCCACCCCAAAAAAAATCACGCCCCTTGGGGACCGGGTGGCTCAGTTGGTAGAGCGTCTGACTCGGAATCCAAGGGTTTCGGGTTCGAGTCTGGCTACTGGCGCAAGTCATTCGGTTCCCCGCCCCGGAGGGGAGTGGTTCTCCTCACCACCCGCGTCGGCATATAGCTATAGGCTGGACTACGGGGTGGGCGAGAACCACTCCCCTCCCACCCACCCCCAACCCCCCAAAAAAATCCCTGCCCCAGCCAGTCTTCGCCAGCCCTTCACCGCTTCCGGGTGCGGAACCCTGACCACGTGCGTGTGGCAGGGTTGTTAGACCCTTATATAGGTAGACCTTAGCTATTTTTAAATAGGTAGTCCCTTTAGATACATTTTTTTTTGATTGGCAATAGGCCTCCTCCACTAATTAGGTCCCCTCCACTTTTTCTAGTTTAATTTGCAGTTGCCAACACGCTCTGCGTGTGTGGCAAGTTCAAGTAACAAGTTAGGCCCCAATTTAACCCTATCCTGGTCCTTGAGTAACTATGGCTACCCCCCGGACCCCCGCCTCTCCCCCCGACCCCCCTCAGGGGTCCCCCGGTGCGCGACCGCGCACCCCCCCGGTCGGTTCCACTCCCTGCCCCCCTCAGGGGCCTCCCAGAGACCGACCTGGAGCTCGGCTCCCCCCGACCCCACCCCCCGGACGGATCCGCTTGCCTCCTTATGTGGCGAGTGGATGGCATGCCATTTCGGCATGTCAATCCGTTCTCGGGCCGGCGTTGGCTGGTCGCCATCTGTGGCGACGTAGCTAACGCCAAGCCAATTCGATCGGGAGCTCTCCTGATCGAGACGCTGACGTCCGAATAGAACGTCAGCATCTTGGCAAGGACCAACTTCATTGGAGTAGAGGTCGCCGTGGAGGCCCCGGCGCACCTCAACTCCGTGTAGGGTCTGGTCTGGTGCCCAGACATCGCCCAACTCTCGGAGGAGATGATCCTCCGAGAACTCGCACACCAAGGGGTGTGCGAGGTCATCCGCCTCAATCCATCGAGGAAGCGACCCGACCAGCCTAACCCGCTGCTTCGGCTCCGCTTCCGAGGCAAGGAGCTGCCTACCCACATTCATTGTGGGTACGTAGCTGCCCCCGTCAGGGAGTGGATCCCTCCCCCCGGCAGTGTCGGCAGTGCTGGCACTACGGCCACACCAAGTGGACGTGTCGGGCGCGCACCGCCACCTGTGGCCGGTGCGCGGGCGACCACGCCACGGACGGGTGCACGCGCGCAGCACGCTGCGCCACGTGCGACCAGGCCCACCCTGTCTGGGACCGCCGCTGCAGGGCCTGGGCCCTCGCAAGCGCGGCGGAACGGGAAAGTCGGCGCCCACCGGACGCCCTCCTCCCTCAGCCCAGACCTCACCCCCGGCGCTTGGCCGGCCCTCCCCTTCCCGGGACCTCCCCCCACCCCACAAGCCTCCCGCCAAACCCCCCAGCCGACAGACCCCCCGACCAACAGCCCGGTTCCCCGAACCCCCCTGTCGGACCCCGAAGGCGCCTCGGAGCCACCGGCACCGCTCTCCCCTTCCGAGTTGAACACCGACTCTGGCCCCCACTCCCCCGCCTCCGCAGCACCAGCGGAGCGCCGATCCTCGGAGGACCCCTCTTCCGACGACTCCCTGATGAGAGCCGTCTCCCTGAAAGCCACCCGCAACCCCGCCCAGTCCCAGTCCCCGCCCTCCCGCTCCAGCTCCCTGCCCACTCGCTCCCCCTCCCCTTCCCGACTCTCTGAGAGTGACACCTGCTCCTCGCCCTCCCAGTCACCCTCCCGCCCCGCTGAACCTGAAGGCAGGTCGAGCCGCCCCCGCTCCCGCCGCAGGCGTACTCGAGCGACCGCCAGGCGTTGCCTGGACAGTAACTCTAGATGATTAATAACCAGTCAGAATTCGTCCTCCAATGGAATGTTAGATCTTTAATATCCCATTGGGGGCAAATCAAACATTATGTCTTAAATAATAATCCGTTAGTAGCCGCCGTTCTGGAAACCCACTTTATTGACGCCGACTTTAATAACTATACTTCTAAAATCCCGGGCTATAGCCTTTATACAAATAACGTAAATGCATCACCGCGCCGAGGCGGCTCGGCTTTGCTTATTTCAAACCAACTTTTGCATCACCAAATCGACCTTCGAACAACCTTAGACGCAGTCAGCGTTAATATTAAAATTGCTCAGCTAGAACTAACTCTTATCTCTATTTATTTCCGTCCCACTGAGGACATAGACATTGATTCTTTTTCTCAGCTTATTACAAATATTAACACCCCATGTCTGATTATGGGCGATTTCAACGCGCATAGTCGGGCTTGGGGATGCCGCTTGAATTCTCGTAGAGGCCAAATTATGCTGGACCTACTGAACCGGCATAATTTGGTCTTCCTTAACGATCAATCACCCACACACATACACCACTCAGGAGGCGAGGTGACTTACAGCGCCATTGATCTCGCCTTCGCCACACCACGTATCGCGACACTTTTTACATTTAACGCACAATCTGACCCTCTTTTTAGCGATCATTTCCCAATTCACTTAGAACTACAAGTCCCTTCAGGAAAGACAAATTTTTACTCCCTGCCTAGGTGGAACCTTCGCAAAGCAGACTGGTCCTCCTTTCAAAAACACATTGACGCCAATCACCCCGATAACTCCCAGACTGACATTAACACATTTTTAAACACTATTCTCGCATCAGCTTATCAACACATTCCACACACACGCACACACACACACAACACCACCCGAGGCAGCGTACTGCCCCGTGGTGGAACACAGAATGCCAGAGAGCTGTGGCCCTCCGGAAAAGAGCATTTAGGAAATTTCAAGCCTGTATTACTGCAGAAAACGAACACGAAGTACGGAGAACTCGCTCTTTGGCTAAAACAATCATTGACAGAGCAAAAAAAAGAATCTTGGCAGGAATGTTCATCTACCTTTAATCGATTTACCTCCCTCTCAAAAATTTGGACATTAATTAGATCGTTTTCAAATAAAAGACCACCGGCATACAAAATCCCACACTTACACATCCACAACACATCTTACACGATCCCCCTAGAGGTGGCAACACAATTTGCTCAACACTACGCTAACATATCATCAACACAACAATGTACACCAACTTTTACTAACCAACTTAACGATCAATTTCAATCTCTTAATTTCGACTCTAACAACGTAGAAATCTATAACTCTCTTTTTACCAACTCAGAGTTAACATACGCTATTAGTAAATGTGGTAAAACTTCTGTAGGGCCAGATCAAATTGACTACTCCTTCTTTAAAAACTTGACAGAGACTGGTCTCACCAACTTACTAGCAGCCTTCAATATCATGTGGTTTGATGTCACTTTCCCTGAATCTTGGCATAATAGTACGCTAATTCCTATACTTAAACCTCGCAAACCTAAATCTTCTCCCGCTAGCTATCGCCCTATTTCTCTAACTAGTTGTGCATGTAAACTATTCGAACGCATGGTTAATGGACGCATCAGGACATACATTGAATCAAATAATTGACTTTCCCCACACCAAAGTGGTTTTCGACCTGGTCGCTCCACTGCGGACAATTTAGTTGGTCTTATCGACTCTATCCAGCGCGGCTTTCGAGGGAGAGAGGTCACAGTTGCCCTCTTCCTTGATTTGGGAGCTGCGTTTGACAGAGTCAATAAAACCGCACTTCTAGTAAAGGTCCATAAGGCCGGAATTCGAGGTCGACTCGCCAAATTTATCAAAAACTTTTTAGATAACAGAACTTTTAATGTAAGGTGCGGCAACACATATTCTCCAAATCAAAGTCAGGACCACGGTGTCTCACAGGGATCGGTCCTCTCCCCAACCCTATTTTTAATTATGATTAACGACATTTTCAGTAATATTAACAAAGGTCTCACCAACCTTTATATCAAAGGATCGACAAAGGTCTCAAACTTGCAATGTACGCTGATGACCTGGCGGTGTGGTTCTCGCACCCCAGTGTCGATCAGGCCAGCACAATTTTACAACTAGTACTCATTGATATATAGGTATGGTGCGACCAATGGGGTCTGGAAATTTCTCCAAATAAATCGGCATCCCTAATTATCGGCATCCCTAACTATCGAGTTTTTTTATTTAAAAAAAACTGCATATGTGGAACCCTACATTCCAATAAAATATAACAATCAAATTATCCCTTTCGTCAAATCATTCAAGTATCTGGGAATAACGCACGTCTCTCGTTCATCCCACACTTCAATGATTTAGTGCAGAGATGTACACGACGAATTAACATTATGAAGTCATTGGCTGGTCGAGAGTGGGGCGCAGATCGTGCCACTCTCCTCCAACTATATACTTCCCTGATACGCCCAATACTGGACTATAACGCATTCTTATTTGATGACATATGTTCCAAACAAATACAAAAATTGCAAACTGTCCAAAACGCTGCCTTGCGGATCGTGACTGGGGCCTGCCGCACCACCAACACCACAAACTTACACATCGACACAAACATTCCCACACTGCCGCCGACGCAAATACACATTACTTAGATACTACGCCAGAGCAAGTTCACACCCCACACGCCCAACATTCCACATCTTAAATCACCCCACACCCACAAGACGACAAACACTACTACAAAAACGACACCCACTTATCAGTCACAGAATCAGACAAACACTCACACTATTCAACATCGCTCACATCAAAACAATGCCAACGCCACCACTCACATCTCACTGGCTCGACACAACACCAGACACACACCGCCTCTTCACACACAACAAAAATACAGTCACCGCGTCAGGGACACACACACTCTTCCACGAACACAAAGCACAACACAACACATACACATACATATACACAGACGGTTCACGGCGCGACGGCCGAACCGGTGGTGCATACTTCTCAAACACAGCTAAAAATAACTTTAGACTTCCAGACACAAATAGCGTATACACAGCGGAACTATCATCATTTTTATTAGCATTAATACACGTTAGAAAGGAAAAAACTTAGAGTAGTAGTCATTTGCACAGACTCGTCCGCCTCGCTCTCTGCCATTTCCTCGATTAGTGACTGTAGAAATCCGATAGTATTTAAAATTAGACAGCTAATTAAGTATTCAAACAGCAGAAACAGCAGTATTACATTTCTCTGGATCCCAGGACACGCCGGTATCCCAGGAAACGAGGAAGCCGACAGACTAGCGAAATTGAGCCTATGATTACCTTCAGAAAACCAATTACCAAGTCCAGTAACAGACATTTTAAATTATATAAATTTACAACTTAACATATTGCGCCAGCGCGAGTGGGACGCTGCTTTGCATTTTCATCTTCATCCGATCAAGCCAAAAGTTCAACATTTTATATCTAGTCACCAGAATTGTAGAGAAAAGGAGGTGATATTGGCGCGCCTCCGCCTCGGTCATACACAAATTACCATTATTATATTATGGAGAATCTCCCGCCACCAAATTGCCGACATTGCCCAGGTTATCCGCGCTACACAATTAAGCACTTACTAATTACTTGCCCAGTACACAACGATAAACGCCAGAACATTATTAATTACACACAACAAAATCGCATCTCATTAAATATTCAAACGCTGTTAGGTGATAATTACCCGGAATTGATATGTCTCCTCTTTGATTTTCTCTACCAAACACGTTTAGTTAATCAAATATAGCATTTTTTTGGCCTAGCGAATTTTTGGCCCTCCGCGCAGGTTTTTTCCCCTTTGCCTTAGACGCTGTTTTTTGTTGTTGTATTATTCAGGACTTTTCTCCCAGCTAAATACATTCCACAACCAGGTCTCGCCGAGGCGCCGGAGCCAGGGAGACTGGCAACAGTCTACCGGTGTTGCAATGATGGCACCCCGGCTCCATCAACACTGACACTGTGTTCAAGTGCATGTGTGTTCGTGAGTGTATGTAATACAATATGTATGTATGTGTGTCTCGTGTTTTACTTATGTTTGACCTTGAACGAAATACTTAACGTGATGCTAGACATTATATTATTTTTGACCTTGAACGTAATACTTAACGTAATGTATATTTACTTAATAATATTGTATTTACCTTGAACAATAAACTAACGTAAAATAGCTACCCTACTCCCTAGTTTGCTCCGGGTTCACATAAACCGGTTAACGTAATTCTTTGCCTGGCAAATTGCCAGAGGTAATTTCCCCTCCCCCGGAAAATGGCTATAGGCCGGTCCGGGCAGAAAAAAAAATACCGCCCTGGGGCCGGGTGGCTCAGTTGGTAGAGCGTCTGACTCGGAATCCAAGGGTTCCGGGTTCGAGTCTGGCTACTGGCGCAAGTCATTCGGTTCCCCGCCCCGGAGGGGAGTGGTTCTCCTCCCCACCCGCGGCGGCATATAGCTATAGGCTGGACTACGGGGTGGGCGAGAATCACTCCCCTCCCCACCACCCCCCCCCCCCAAAAAAAAAATCCCCGCCCGGGGGGCCGGGTGGCTCAGTTGGTAGAGCGTCTGACTCGAAATCCAAGGGTTCCGGGTTCGAGTCTGGTTACTGGCGCAAGTCATTCGGTTCCCCGCCCGGGAGGGGAGTGGTTCTCCTCCCCACCCGCAGCGGCATATAGGCTGGACTACACTACGGGGTGGGCGAGAACCACTCCCCCCTCCCCTCCCCCAAACAAAAACAAAAAAAGAACTATAAAAAAATCCCCGGCTATGGTGCCTCAGCCCCATCCCCGCCCGAGTGGCTCAGTTGGTAGAGCATCGGACTCGGAATCCAAGGGTTCCGGGTTCGAGTCTGGATACTGGCGCAGGTCATTCGGTTCTCCGCTTGGGAGGGGGGTGGTTCCCTCCCCACCCAGGCGGCATATAGCTATAGGCTGGAATAATGTGTGGACCGGAACCCCTCCCCTCCCCCAGCCCCCCCAAAAAAACTCCCACCCCAAAAAATGACCTCCCCACGGGGCTGGGTGGCTCAGTTGGTAGAGCGTCGGACTCGGAATCCAAGAGTTCCGGGTTCGAGTCTGGCTACTGGCGCAAGTCATTCGGTTCCCCGCCCCGGAGGGGAGTGGTTCTCCTCCCCACCCGCGGCGGCATATAGGCTGGACTACACTACGGGGTGGGCGAGAACCACTCTCCTCCCACTCCCCCCCCAAAAAAAAAGAGAAAAGAGAAAAAAAGACCTCCCCACCCCCCACCCAAAAGAGAAAAAATGGGGTCTGGAAATTTCTCCAAGTAAATCGGCATCCCTATTTTTTCTCGAAAAAACTTGCATATGTGGAACCCTACATTACATTAAAATATAACAATCAAATTATCCCCTTCGTCAAATCATTCAAGTATCTGGGAATAACGTCAGATACTCGTCTCTCGTTCATCCCACACTTCAATGATTTAGTGCAGAGATGTACGCGACGAATTCATTTTATGAAGTCATTGGCTGGTCGAGAGTGGGGCGCAGATCGTTCCACTCTCCTCCAGCTATATACTTCCCTGATACGCCCAATCCTGGATTATAATGCATTCTTATTTGATGATATATGTTCCAAACAAATGAAAAAATTGCAAACTGTCCAGAACACTGCCTTGCGGATCGTGACCGGAGCCTGCCGCACCACCAACACTACACACTTACACATCGACACAAACATTTCCACACTCTGCCGCCAACGCAAATACACATTACTTAGATACTACGCCCGAGCAAGTTCATACCCCACACGCCCAACATTCCACATCTTAAATCACCCCGCACCCACTAGACGACAAACACTACTACAAAAACGACACCCACTCATCAGTCACAGAATCAGACAAACACTCACACTATTCAACATTCCACACATCAACACAATGCCAACGCCACCACTCACACCTCACTGGCTCGACACAACACCAGACACATACCGCCTCTTCACACACAACAAAAACACAGTCACGGCGGCAGAGACACACACACTCTTCCACGAACACAAAGCACAACACAACACAACACATACACATACATATACACAGACGGTTCACGGCGCGACGGCCGAACCGGTGGTGCATACTATGCAAACACATCAAACAATAACTTCAGACTTCCAGACACAAATAGCGTATATACCGCGGAATTATCATCGATTGTGTTAGCATTAATATATATTAGACAGGAAAAACTGAAAGAAGTAATCATTTGCACAGACTCGTCCGCCTCGCTGTCTGCCATTTCATCAATTAGGGATTGTAGAAATCCGATAGTATTCAAAATTAGACAGCTAATAAAGTATTTGAAAAACAAAAACAGCAGCATCAAATTCCTCTGGATCCCGGGACACGCCGGTATCCCGGGAAACGAGGAAGCCGACAGACTAGCGAAATTGAGCCTAGAATTACCATCAGAAAATCATTTACCAAGCCCAGTATCAGATGTTTTAAATTATATAAATTCACAATTTAGCATATTGCGCCAGCGTGAGCGGGATGCAGCTCCGCATTTCCACCTACATCCAATAAAACAAAAAATCCAACATTTTATATCCAGTCATCAGAATTGTCGAGAAAAAGAAATAGTATTAGCACGCCTCCGCCTCGGTCATACAACAATTACTAATTATTATATTATAGACAACCTTCCGCCACCAAATTGCCAACACTGCCCAGGTTATCCGCGCTACGCTATTCAACATTTACTAATTACTTGACCAGTGCACAACGCCAAACGTCAGAAAATAATTGAATACACGCAACGGAATCACATCACATTGAATCTACAAACGCTGTTAGGTGATAATTATCCAGAATTGATTGGCCCCCTCTTTGATTTTCTTTACCAAACACGATTATTTAATGAAATATAACAGGGGGTTTTTGCCTAGCGCAATTTTGGCTTTCTGCGCAGGTTTTCCGCTCTGCGATAGACGCTGTTTTTTTATTATTATTTAGGAGTTTTCTCCCAGCAAAATACAACCCACAACCAGGTCTCGCCGGGGCGCCGGAGCCAGGGGACTGGCAACAGCCTCCCGTTGCTGCAATAATGGCGCCTCGGCTCCATCAACACTGACACCGTTTCGCAAGTGTATGTTCAAGTGTGCGTGTGTGCGTGTGTGCGTGTGTGCGTGTGTGCGCGTGTGCGCGTGTGCGCGTGTGCGCGTGTGCGCGTGTGCGCGTGTGCGTGTGTGCGTGTGTGCGTGTGTGCGTGTGTGCGTGTGTGCGTGTGCGCGTGTGCGCGTGTGCGCGTGTGCGCGTGTGCGCGTGTGCGCGTGTGCGCGTGTGCGCGTGTGCGCGTGTGCGCGTGTGCGCGTGTGCGCGTGTGCGCGTGTGCGCGTGTGCGCGTGTGCGCGTGTGCGCGTGTGCGCGTGTGCGCGTGTGCGCGTGTGCGCGTGTGCGCGTGTGCGCGTGTGCGCGTGTGCGCGTGTGCGCGTGTGCGCGTGTGCGCGTGTGCGCGTGTGCGCGTGTGCGCGTGTGCGCGTGTGCGCGTGTGCGCGTGTGCGCGTGTGCGCGTGCGCGCGTGCGCGCGTGTGCGCGTGTGCGCGCGTGCGCGTGCGCGTGCGCGTGTGCGTGTGTGTGTGTGTGTGTGTGTGTGTGTGTGTGTGTGTGTGTGTGTGTGTGTGTGTGTGTGTGTGTGTGTGTGTGTGTGTGTGTGTGTGTGTGTGTGTGTGTGTGTGTCTGTCTGTGTGTGTATGTAATAAAATGTGTATGTTTGTGTGTCTCGTGTTTTATTTAATTTTGACTTTGAACGAAATACTTAACGTAATATAGATATTATATTTACTTTGAACAATTCACTAACGTAAAATAGACGGTTCCACGTCAAAACTTCTAATGCATAACTTCTAACGTCAAAACTTCCAAGCCAAAACTTTTATAAGCAAAACTTCTATGCGTCAAAACTTCTAACAGTCAAAACTTCTAATGAAAAAACTTCCAAGCGACAAAACTTCTAATGAAATAACTTCCAATGCCAAAACTTACAAGCGTCAAAACTTCCAATGCAAAAACTTCTAAGCGTCAAAACTTCTTAGCGTCAAACTTATAATTAAAAAACTTCCTAGCGACAAAACTTCTAATGAAATAACTTCCAATGCCAAAACTTACAAGCGTCAAAACTTCCAATGCAAAAACTTCTAAGCGTCAAAATTTCTTAGCGTCAAAACTTCTATTGAAAAACTTCCAAGCGACAAAACTTATAATGAAATAACCTCCAATGCAAAAACTTACAAGAGTCAAAACTTCCAATGCAAAAACTTCTAAGCGTCAAAACTTCCAACAGTCAAAACTTCTAATGAAAAAACTTCCAAGCGTCAAAACTTCTAATGCCAGAACTTCTAATGCAAGACTTCTATGAGTTCAAAACTTCTAATGGAAAAACTTCCAAACGTCAAAACTTCTAAAACAAAAACTTACAAAAGTCAAAACTTCTAATGAAAAAACTTCCAAACGTCAAAATGTATAACGTCGTAACGTCATGAGTTAGTAATTTGTAATTTCATAGGTTAAATTTTGCCAATTGAATCACGGGGTTTCATGGGGTTTCGCCGTTGTCGTCGTCGTCGCCTTGTCTCTACGGGGACTGTGGTCTGTGCTGCTATGCGGAGAGAGGTGAGAGTAAACACGATGACTCAAAAACTGAAACTGACAGTGTATTTAAAACGACACAACGATGCATTTCAACGAAAATGTGTTATCATCTACATCTACTCATCTACCGACATATTTGGCAGACAACGAACGAAAACTAAAAAAACAACGAACACTAAAAAACAAACAACAACGAAAACTAAAAAAGCAAGAAAGACGCAGAAAACAGCGTTCGAAAGCTCTCTACAAGGCCATTCGAAGTTACTTCGGTTATTATTTGGCTCGGATCAATATTGTGGTCACCAGAGGTCATCAAAGGTCACATTTTCCAAGTAAAGGTCTTTGCTCCAGAAACCCCCAAATATATCGGGAACTATGAGAGCTAGTAACACACGGAAAAAGCAATCGAAAGCTTATGCAAGTTCAAATCGACGTAGGTGTACTCCAATTTAAGCTCAGGTCAATAGTTTATGCCCCAGAGGTCACCAAAGGTCACGAGGACATTTTTTCCAAAACGTTTTTTTACAAATAACTTGTATTGGTTAGACATATAGCAGTAATGTTAACACCATCATGTTTGTCTCGTAAAGGCGCGTCGATACAACATAGTAATGGTGACCTGGTTAGATCAACTTAAAAATTTGGCCTCAGGTCAAGGTCATTTGGTGACCCAGGTAGGTCACTTGGAAGTTGACATTAGAAGTTTCGTCGCTTAGAAGTTTTGGGATTCGAAGTTATTTCATTAGAAGTTTTGTCGCGAAGAAGTTTTTGCTTTGGAAGTTTTGACGTTTGGAAATTTTGTCGCTTGGAAGTTTTGCCATTGGAAGTTTTGTCGCTTAGAAGTTTTGGGATTGGAAGTTATTTCATTGGAAGTTTTGTCGCGAAGAAGTTTTTGCTTTGGAAGTTTTGACGGTTGGAAGTTTTGTCGCTTGGAAGTTTTGCCATTAGAAGTTTTGTCGTTTAGAAGTTTTGGGATTGGAAGTTATTTCATTGGAAGTTTTGTCGCGAAGAAGTTTTTGCTTTGGAAGTTTTGACGGTTGGAAGTTTTGTCGCTTGGAAGTTTTGCCATTAGAAGTTTTGTCGTTTAGAAGTTTTGGAAATGGAAGTAATTTCATTGGAAGTTTTGTCGCGAAGAAGTTTTGGCTTTGGAAGTTTTGACGCTTGGAAGTTTTGTCGTTTAGAAGTTTTTGCTTTGGAAGTTTTGACGCGAAGAAGTTTTTCCATTAGAAGTTTTTCCGTTGGCAGTTTTGACGCGTGTAAGTTTTGACTTGGAAATTCTGTCGTTAGAAGTAATTCCTTAGAAGTTTTGTCGGCACACCAAAATAGACACCCTACTCTCTAGCTTGCTCCGGGTTCACATAAACCGGTTAACGTAATTCTTTTCCTGGCAAATTGCCAGATGTAATTCCCCCCCGCCCCCCGGAAAATGGCTATAGGCCGGTCCGGGAAAACAAAAATCTGAGGACTGGACTTCCTGGAAGAGCTGGGGGAGTATCCGGATAATCTCCTTCCTGCCGAACAGCACCCACGCGCCGCCAACGGAGAGGTCATCACATCGGTGGGAATCCTACCCGTGTCGCTGACGCTCGGCGGGTTTACGACCGCCGATGACATCCACATGCTTCCGGACGTCAGGGGCCTTCTTCTCTCCTGGAAAGCCACAAGACAGCTTCGGATCATCCCAGGAGGCTACCCGCGACAAATCAACGGTCCACTGTCGGCAGATTCAACATTCTTCGTGTCGTCGCCGTCGTCGCGGACGACGGATGGTCAATCCCCAGGCCTGTCCACCAGGACCCGAGGCAGCGGAGACGACGGACCGACGACGGTGACCGGAGGAGAGCGCCAACTGCCGCCGCCGCCGGGCCTGTCGACGAGGACCCGAGGCGTCTGCGAACTGCTGCACCGTCGTCGGTCCGTGCAGCGCAGACGACGGACCGATGACGGTGCTCGGGAGAGAGCGCCACCTGCCGGTGTCGCCGCCCCTGGCTCCGCTACTGTGCGCTGGCACTGCGACAGCGCTACCTAGATCAGCAGCGCCACTTAGGTCGACAGCGCCACCTGGCCCGCCTTCTGTGAACCTGCCAAACCAGCACACCGATGACCACGGCATCACTTCCGTGGAAGTGACTGGTGGCGGCAACACCGAGGCTTCGGAGGCATCGTTCCCTGACATCCCTGTGGAGTTCCCCACCGTCTTCGACGGCCGTATCCGAGTGATGCCCAGGGAATACTTAAAGATACATCTCAAAGAAGATGCAGTGCCGTTCTGCGCTGAGTCCGCGACGTGTGTCGTTATCACTCCGCGAGCCCCTGAAAGAAGAGCTGCAGAAGCTGGAGTCCGAGGGAATCATCATCCCCGTCAAGGAACCCACAGAGTGGTGCGCGCCGATCGTGGTGGAACCGAAGAAGGGAGGAGGCATCCGGCTCTGTGTCGACCTGTCGCGACTCAACAAGTTCGTCCGCAGGGAGCAGTATCAGTCCCCGACACCGCTGGAGGAAGTTGCTTCCAGCGCTGACTCCGACGCCCGATGGTTACCGTATTTGACGTGGCCAAGGGATACCATCAATGCCCCCTACATGAGGAGAGCGTGCTGAAGACGACCTTCATAACACCGTTCGGCCGCTATGCATTCCTCCGTGCACTCTACGGTGTCAGCTCCATCTCGGAACACTACAACAGACGCATGGATGCGGCATTCCAGGGTCTCACCGGCTACAAGAAGGTCGTCGATGACGTCGTAATCTACAGTCGCACCAATGAGGACCATATCCGCGACGTCCGCGCGTTCATGAAGCGCTGTGAAGAGAAGAAAATTTCCCTAAACTTCAAGAAGCTGCAGCTTGCGAAGCCGGAGGTCAAGTTCGCGGGATTCATCACATCCCGCGAGGGGCCCGACCCACAGCTCACAGCGGCCATCTCGTCATTCCCAGCGCCGCGGACCATCTCCGACCTCAGTAGCTTCGTCGGTCTCGTCAACCAGGTCGCCCCCTTCGTCGACGACATGTCTGAGCCCCTCACGCCGCTCCGGCCGCTGCTCAGCTCGAAGAACGAATTCATCTGGGAGTCGCAGCACGAGCGTGTGTTCGAAGTGACGAAGGCAACGCTGACCTCCATCCCGACGATGGCCTTCTTCAACCCCAGCCGCCCAGCGTCGCTCTCAACGGACGCCAGTCGGCTGAATGGACTCGGCTTCGTCTTGCGCCAGCAGCAAGAGGACGGCACGTGGCGCGTGGTACAAGCAGGCTCGCGGTTCCTGACGCCAGCAGAGTCCCGCTACGCTACGATAGAGCTAGAGGCCACAGCTATGGCATGGGCTCTGAAGAAGTGTCGCCTGTTCCTCTCCGGACTACCCATCTTCCAGGTCGTCACTGACCACAAACCTCTGATTCCGATCCTCAACAGCAAAACCTTGGACGAAATCGAAAATCCCAGACTACGGCGTCTAAAAATGAAGATGGGAGAAGTCGGGTTGTTCGTCGCAACCTGGGTTCCAGGATCGCAGCACAAGGCGGCTGATGCACTCTCCAGAAGCCCGGCTCAGCAGGCCTCTCCGGACGACGAGTGCGGAGAAGACCCCATCTCTCAGACCCTGCAGAACATCGTGATCGCCGAGCTCCAGGCGAGTCACACCGACCTGGCAGCTGGAGGAGGTGAAGGACGCGACTTCAGACGATCCAGAGATGCAGCTGCTTATCGACGCCATCGCCATGGGCTTCCCGACGTCTAGGGCAGACGTCGCCGAGTCCGTGCGGAGGTTCTGGCCCGTACACGATCGGCTCACAGTGGACGACGGACTCGTCCTGTGTGGACGGCATGTCGTGGTGCCAGCGTCCCTCCGCAGGTCGGTGCTGAAGTCTCTGCATGCCGGCCACTTCGGCAAAGAGCGGACGAAGGCGCGCGCCCGCCAGTTGGTCTACTGGCCCGTACTCGACGCGGATATCGACACCGTCACCAGTCAGTGAAACCGGTGTCAACGCGAGCTGCCGTCACAGCCGAGAGAGACGATGTTGCACCGCGAGTATGCTGCACACCCGTTCCAGATCCTAGACATGGATTTCGGGGACTACGCCGGAGGCAAGTACCTCATTGTTGTCGATGGGTACTCTGGGTGGAAGTTTATCGAGTGCACGGGCACCCATGCTAATACTAAGAGTGTCATTGACGTCATGCTCAAGGTTTTTAGAGATGTTGGTGTGCCGACAATGGTCAGGACTGATGGGGCAACTCTGTTCACTTCCTATCAGTTCGGGAAGTTCGTGAAGGATTGGGGTATCGAGCATCAAACATCGTCACCCCATTACCCCAAATATAACGGACTGGCTAAATCGGCAGTTAAGTCAACTAAGAAGCTTCTGAGGCGTTGTTGGGACGCCCACAGGGGACGACTCAACGAGGAAGAGTGGACGAGAGGAGTACTTCAGCAGCGCAACACCCCGGGGATCAGCGGAAAGTCGCCCGCCGAAATCGTCTACGGTCGGCCGATGAGGGACGACCTGCCGATCCACCCCTCTCACTTCAACTCGCCACTCCAGCCGCCGCACCGGAGCGGTGACGAGGCCCGAGCCGAGTCTCCCCGTGCTCACCGACGGAGTCCGATGATCGTCGTGAGGCGCGCCGCCGGGACGCCAAGGAGCGGTATGACCAGCATGCGCGTGACCTTCCTGAGTTTCCCGTGGGAACACGGGTCCGAGTGCAGGATGTGAGGACCAGACGGTGGGATAGGTGTGGCGTCGTTACCTATGTCGGTCCCTATCGGCGCTATCGTGTCAGCTTTGATGATGGCGGGGAGGTGGAGCGCAACGGTGTCCCTTTCGCAGACGGCATGCCCTCTGCCCCGTGCCCCGGCTCGGCCCGGACGCGACTCGAGCGGACGGGGGCGCGCCTCGGCCATCGTCTCGTCTGGCAGCGCCCGCGGGCAGCGGGGCGTGTCCCGAGGCGGTGATACTTCGTCGCTCGACTCGCGTACGCAAACCAGTGCGAAGGTAGATCGAGGAAAAGTAGATGTGGCCAGTGTATTTTGTTGTGTCAGAAGTTAAGTCTCTGTTCTTGGAATTGGTGCATCCACAATCCACATATTGGGTTTCTGGCAAGCCCGTGTTAACAGTAGTTAAATGTGAACATTTTGGGCGGAGGTGTGTATGGTAGATCTCAAAAGGGGAGATGTGCTGGTGTTTGATCTACTGTTAATACTGCACCTCTACTGACCTGCCCTCGAGCGGTCGCCGGCTCGGTGCGGGGCCGGCGGGGCAGGCATGTCGGTCGCGGTTGGGCTGTCTAGACGAGCGGTGTGTTTAAGAATACAAAGCTGGCCATATAATCGTATCTTCACAGAGCCTAAGGCTTAAGGCCTGGCAAATACTGTCTCAAACTAACTGGGGCCCCTCTCAGACCGCTGGGTTCTTTCCAGTCTAGACAATATACCTCTAAGGGCAGCCTGTGGCCCCACTCAGGCTTGGCAAGAGCCACTTGAGCAGACCGATGGCTCCCTCAGGCTACTGAGTTCTCCTTCAGGCCGACCAAGGGCCCCTCAAGTCGACCGAGAGCCCACAAAGAGCCCCACAGGTACACTAGAGACCCTATAGGTCGACCGAGGGCCACTCAGGCCGATTAATGGCCCCTCAGGCCAACCGAAGGCTCCTCAAGCTGACCGCAGTCCCCTCAGGCCGAAACAACACCTCCTCAAACTGACCGAAGGCACATTAGTCCGAAAAAAGGGCCTTCTCAAGTCCACCAAGCCGACCGAGGGCCCTTCAAGCCGACCGATAGCCCTTTAAGGCCGTCAGAGGACCCCCTCAGGCAGACCGCTGACCCCTTCAGGCCGCCTGAAAGCCCCTCAGGACGACCAAGGACCCCTCAGACCGAAAACAAACTTCAAGCTGACTGAGGTCCCCTCAGACCGAACGAGAGCCACTCAGGCCGACCGAGGGTTCCTCAGGTCAACTGAGGACCCCTCAAGCTGGCCGAGGGCCCCTCAGGACAAGTGAGGGTTCCTCAGGCCCACTCAGGGCCCCTTACGCCGACCGAGGTCTCCTCAGGCATACCGAGGGCCACTCAGGCCAAGCGAGAGCCACTCAGATAAACCGAGGGTCCCTCAGGCCCACTCAGGGCCCCTAACGCCGACCGAGGTCCCCTCAGGCATACCGAGGGCAACTCAGGCCGACTGAGACCCCTCAAGCCGACAAATGGTCCCTCGGGCCGACAAAGAGCACCTCAGGCCGAACAAAAGCTCCTCAGGCTGACCAGGGGCCCCCTCAAGTCGGCCGATATTCCCTCAAGCCGATCGAGGGCCCCTAAAATCGACCGAGGGCCCCTTAGGCCAACCGAGCTCCCATCCAGGCCGACCCAGGACCCCTTCAGGCCGACAGAGGCCCCCTCAGGCCGAAGAAGAGCTCGCCATGCCGACTGGACCCCTCAGGCCAACCAAGGGCCCCTCAAGCCGGCCGAAGTTTCCTCAAGCCGACCGATGGCCTCCCTAGTCGACCGAGGGCTCCTCAGGCCGATCAGGCCGATTGAGCCCCATCAGACCGGCAGGGGAACCCGCAGGCCAAGCAATGGCTCCTAACTATCAGCCTTATTCCAGGCAAACAATAAATGTACAACAAATTCCATTGAACACAATTTAAATAGAACACTCTGATCGCTAATGTGTCATGCTCCCCTCCGCTATTCGCTAATCTGAACGCTTCAACCTTGTATCTACGGACTTGTTAGCAGAAGAGAATCCATGCTACCAACTTAGCCATTATATCATAATCGAAAAGAAGTCGCAGATGGAATCACAATGCTCGTAAATCGAATACTGTTAAGATGGAATACTCCTAAGATGGAATCACATCTTGATATGATGAAATACGCAAAATTCAAAACAGAACAATCTGTACGGGTAGTCCTTGAAATTTTAGAGGGGCACACATTATGGAAAACATTGGGGGGGGGGGGGACTGAGCTCCATTAAGGGGTGGGGGGACTAAACTCAGCATTGGGAGGACGGTGGGGGGGGGGGGGGGGGGGCTCGATCGAGCGCTCCCGAAGAGATATAAAGTTCCGCCCCTGTGTATGCGATTTGTTGAGCGGTAATTCAACGAGAGTTATTCAACGTTGAACAGATTGAAAGAAAAGCGCCAGATATGTCGCGCTTCCAATAGTGAAGGGAAACACCGATCATGAACTCAGAAAGAAGTATAGGTACTTGTTTTTAAATCCCCCCCCCCAAAAAAAATCGAAATATAAAAAGTTGTGATTTTATTTTAAATTGAGACTCAATCAATTTAATACCATAGATGTTGCATAAGATAATGCAGAAAAATAGATCAAAAGGTGAATATTTCCCTTTAAGTTGTTAAAAAAATACCAAAAATATTTCATAAATATAATAACTTATTTTACTCATTATGGGATTGAAAGTATTATATACATTCCAATTCTTCCTACCTGGGCCTTTTCCAGCATAACGTTAAATGGGCAAAGTTATTAAGGATTGTCTACATTTCTAGCTTGCAACACTTACGTGAACAAGAAGGCTATTTCTAACAATTGTATTTTATTAAATTTTAGGCATGCTCATCAAAGCAGCGCTTAGGAGTGGACAAGTAAAAATTATCTTACAACAAAAAATAATGATGAGAAATAAGGAAGACAATACAAGAAGATATGATCAGGGTGATATTCTAAACATACGGCAAGAGTCAATCATGTATTTGTTAGCATTGGAAACGCTCCTATGCGCTTTTATTTAAAATAAAATGTATTTCATTAAAGTAACATCGTGCAATGCTTCTTAATGCATTCACAATAATTCGAAAAAGTGTACCTACTTTGTGACGGTTACGGCCTTAAATGCTTCTTTAATTTATTCATAATTAGGGCAGTATATGCCAGTCTTAATGTCATTCATCACTTTTAGACGCTGGTTATATCAACCAAGTACCTAATCTCTCAGTCTAAAAAATAAGAGCGTGTTCTACTGTGGAGCTGTACTTGAGTCTCTTAAACTTACGGTGTAATATTTTCCCATCTTAGTTGGCTGGATTTACAATTCACAAAGTTTCTTCTAGATATCACGGGGTAAATTTGTGTAAAATAATGTTTTATCTATACCAAAGCACTCTAAAGCTACCGTCACTTGTATTTTGTAATGCATTAGCAGTGCCGTATTTTCCCCTGCCACACAGTCCAGGCAGTAAGTTGTATTAAAATTGAATCATTTATTTTATTTCATTGAATAATTATTGGGGTGAATGACCTCTCAGTATGCAGCACAAATAGCAGTACATTGTTTTGCAGTATGTGACATCAGCACTATTACGCTCGTTACCCACAGCCAAACCACACACTCCTGGGGCCGTGCCAAAGACCTGTCCTCGCCGCAGACACGGCACCTGTTCCGTCCACTACCCGTCGCTGACCGCGGCGACAGACCGGTAGGCGGCGTGCAGCGTGCGGTCACTCCAGCACACAGCACGTATGTATTGAGTATTTATTGATGCAATAGGGTCACCAGAAATGCCTTCAGTGATAGATGAAGTCATCCAAGTAAAACGCAAATAAATATAATGTAAGCAATACAACTTACATTAAAGAAAACGCTGGAGCTGCGAAGAGGCTGGGACGTTCTTATGACATGACATCACATGACATGACATATGACAAGTTCTTATGATTTATCAATCTTCATCTGTATATTTTTCCCCCTCATCTTCCTCATATATTTAGGCATACGTTTAACCCACGCCCGGGTGGGGGGGGGGGGGGGGGGTGGATGCCACCCCTCCTCTTCGGTTTTTCTGGAATAACTCACGTAGTTTCCAACCGATTGATTGCGATGGAACTTTCAGTACCCTACTTTTTAACAATTTTACACATATTCTGAACTTTTGCATTTCTAACCCACATGACCCGTGACCTATGACCTGTTTCTCAAAGTTATGTCAGGCGCAACTGGCGTCCCGCAGTATTGATGCTTGTAACGTGTGCAGTTTCCGAGTGTTTGTTGTTCAGGATCATATGCACAGGTGTTTCCAGGCGACAGTTGTGGTTTGCACTGAGATTGTGACCTCCATTGACCTTTTCAGAGGTAAACTGAGGTCATTGACCTCCGATGACCTCAGATTACTTTTTTGGGCTTCTGGCAGTTTCTAGGACATTTTGTTACGCTGATTTCAATTTTAGGATCCATTTTACATAATTATATGTTCCACTGGGGTCATGTGCTTCCACAGGTCAACCGAGGTCACTGACCTCAGATGACCTGACATGACCTTTTTGGAATTCAGCAGTTTTTGGGACATTTTGTGACGCTGATTACGAATTTGGCACCCATTAAGCATTATGATATGCTCATTCACGATTATAGCTAGATAAAATTTAATTTATACGCATTTACAATTTTGATGATTTTTGGGTCATTGACTTGACCTTAGAGGTCACCCAATGACCCAATACCTTAAAATCAGGTATCAGCGGCTTTCTCTCGTCACAAGTAACACGCTCGTCGTTGAATAGAAGCTCTAGCTCAATTATAAGCGAAACGCTAGGGGGGGGGGGGGGTCGTACCCCCCTACCCGAACACGTAGTGATTTTGCCCTACCCGGGCGAGGGTTAATTTATATAAATTGCTTAGTCGAACATTGCAAGTCGTTTAAAATTGCTGTTAATGTGCAAAATGGTTGTGAAATCACTGTATGAAATCACTGTGCAGTTTCACTGTATTCTGACGAACTTGTGTAATGGGGTATGTCAGTTGACAAGGATGTAGATGGCGCTGATGTACAATGTGACCCAAGCGGCGATCACCGCCATTGGCGACAATGCATTAAGTCACTGTTTGAGGGTGGCTCTAAAAATAGTTACGATGGAAAATGCTAAAGGGCCAAGTCTCATGTGGTTCGCTGAAGCTTTCTGAGTTAAATGCTGACATTTGTTGATGATATAAATAATTGGAGTTGCACAAAATCGCACCGAAGTCAACCATGCGTGGCGAGCCGTCATAAGGGCGATCCGGCCGTCCGGCCCCAGCAGGCGATCGACCATGTCGTCTTGCCGCGGCAGGCCGTCGTCTTCGGTGGCGAGGGCTGCGGCTGGGGTGAACGGCAGTATTTTAGTTTACCGTCATTATTTATATTTATCATACGATCAAGGCCACACAAGATGGTGATGAGAATGAGCGATGGTGCAGGCGGCGTAGAAGGAACAAGAGGAACTGAAGGAGTGGCACTGAGCAGGGGATAACATTAGACCATATGCCACCGAACTTAGCAAGTCGTTGGTCCTGCGGTATTTTATATGAAAGTTTGTGTATTTTCCTCATTTTTTTTTTCTGGAGAGCATGGTGGTCTGTGCTGCTCCAGCAGGATGTCATAAGCAGGTGTCGACAATCCGATCTTATGCTCAATCGAAGGTGAGTATGTTTTTTAGCAGTGTTTCAAACAGTAAGTTCCATCTGTGGTGACATCGCAATTAATGCACAGTGAAAGCCTTTCTTCCATATTTGGTGTTAAATATATGAATCAGTTTAGCAATCAAACGTACAACCATTGTTATTTGCCACCAATATTTTGTTGTTGTTTGGCCCGAAGCCACGGTGGATAGAAAGCTTGCCCGCCCAGGAACCGCAGCCAGCAGCCCCGACGACGGCTGCCGCGGTGAGTCGATATGGTTGATCGTCCGCTGAGGCTGGATGGGCCGGTCGCCCTTATTGCGGTTCGCCACGCATGGTTGACTTCTGCAATTTTGTGCAACCCCAATTATTGATATCATAAAAAATGGCAGAATTCAACTCAGAAAGCTTCAGCGAACCACATGAGACGTGAGCCTTTAGCACTTTCGATTGTAACTATTTTTAGAGCCCCCTTCAAACAGTGACTTAATACATTGTCGCCAATGGCGGCAATCGCCGCTTGGGTCACATTGCTGCCCATTTTTTTCTTCTTCCGCCCCTAGCGGCGGAAATTTTGCTGACATACCCCATTATTGGTAATCTTTGACTAAGGTACCTGCCAGTGTGCCGTGCTATGCACAGTATGGCAGCATATGGTAACATCAGAAAAGCAGCGGCATTGTGCACCACATCGGAATTTCCATATTTCTTCCGACAAAGCCGTTAAACTAAACTTAACCTAACAAAACCTAACCTACCCCATTAATAATAATGGCTTCGTCAGAATAAATATTGAAATTTCACTGTGGTGCACAATGCTGCGGCGTTTCTGATGTTACCACATGACGCTCTGACGTCATACCATGCTGCCATAATGTGCATAGCAGAAGAGTATTCAGTATTCAGCTGACGGTAATATTACGACAGACTGAAAAGTGGGTTATCTTTGACTGTCTACAATATAGTCTGTGGGGGTCTAAGGTAGGTTCCGCAGCGCAGCGGCCAGCGAGCGAATGTGAGCGGAACGTTCTAAACGTGGGTCCCTGCAACCGTAATTGCTGTAAAGGTTAGGTCAGGTTTGATTGTGTATCGTGTTTGGTGACGCCATAGCTTTGGTATTACTGGTCCACTTTTCTCTTTGTTGTAATAATACTCTCTTATTGCATTAGGGACCTCAAGAACACCATTAACTGGGAAGGTGAATTACTGAACTGTTACCATTTATTGCATATTCCTATACAAACTAATCCCATGAATATTTGCAAACTAAACCCCTTCCTGCAAAATATTAATGTAGCCTATTTTTGAAAGAAGCTAAAGTTGCTGCGCAGGTTGCATCCCCTGGTAAGTTATTACAATTTCCCACAACCCTTCTACTGAAAACAAAATGGTTGTAACCTAGTCCTGTATATTGGTTAGTGCTTGTGCGAGGAACATATTGTATAGGCAAATTATAATTAGTTTTATCATTTATGACCTCTTCCTCGAAATTAAAATATAATAGTACCAAAAAACGTTATATTAATATTTCGATCACAGATCTTCATCAGAAATTATACATTACCAAAACGACAATAATCAGAATACAAGTTTCGACTGCATATTGTTTCCCGCGTTTTTTTACACATTTTCGCGCGACATTTCTCGCGATCTTTATTCATACGGGCACAACCTTCTAGAGGATACATCAACTTCGGTCTGCATAAATAGTCGACATCATCTCGCATATAGATCACAGCATCACCTATTAACAAACAAACATTCAAGCCCATATCTAACAACATGCATAAATATACAATAAAACCGCCCTTTTGCGGAAGTGTTGAATTTTACATGATTGGCCACGATGACACATTGGAGTTCAGCTTTGGTTGTTCCTTTCTAATCAAAATAGACTCTGCGATTTTTCGGTCCGGGTGGTCCTTAGCTCTGTAAAGCACTTTCACTTGAATGGGTGTAGGGGTGTGCCCCGCTTCAGGATGAGCCATCTTGAAATGGTCCCCCATCGGTGTATCATCCTTCCTGCCTACCATGTCTCGGACATGTTCATTAAATCTTAGTCTCAGCGGGCGTTTGGTTTCTCCTATATAATTCGCGTCACAGAGCTTGCACCTAAGCTTATACACAACATTTTTCTGTGTGCACTGTCCTCTAAACCCACTCTTGCATAAATCACATCTATTTCCCCCCGGGCAGCGAGGCGGCGTGAAAGCTGAGCGCACTAACTGACTTTTCAACTTATTCTCGTTTCTCCAAGCTAGCCTAATGTAATTTATGCAAGAGTGGGTTTAGAGGACAGTGCACACAAAAAATGTTGTGTATAAGCTTAGGTGCAAGCTCTGTGACGCAAATTATATAGGAGAAACCAAACGCCCGCTGAGACTAAGATTTAATGAACATGTCCGAGACATGGTAGGCAGGAAGGATGATACACCGATGGGGGACCATTTCAAGATGGCTCATCCTGAAGCGGGGCACACCCCTACACCCATTCAAGTGCAAGTGCTTTACAGAGCTAAGGACCACCCGGACCGAAAAATCGCAGAGTCTATTTTGATTAGAAAGGAACAACCAAAGCTGAACTCCAATGTGTCATCGTGGCCAATCATGTAAAATTCAACACTTCCGCAAAAGGGCGGTTTTATTGTATATTTATGCATGTTGTTAGATATGGGCTTGAATGTTTGTTTGTTAATAGGTGATGCTGTGATATATATGCGAGATGATGTCGACTATTTATGCAGACCGAAGTTGATGTATCCTCTAGAAGGTTGTGCCCGTATGAATAAAGATCGCGAGAAATGTCGCGCGAAAATGTGTAAAAAAACGCGGGAAACAATATGCAATCGAAACTTGTATTCTGATTATTGTCGTTTTGGTAATGTATAATTTCTGATGAAGATCTGTGATCGAAATATTAATATAACGTTTTTTGGTACTATTATATTTTAATTTCGAGGAAGAGGTCATAAATGATAAAACTAATTATAATTTGCCTGTAACCTAGTCCTGCTTTGTTTAAATGAGTTTATGCTGATGACATCTACCTTGATTTTCACTAGGTGCCTATTAAATTCAAACATTCCCTTTAAATACTGCATACAATGACCATTTACAAATTTAAAACTTAAATGAGATCCCTCAGCCTTCTGTATTTAAGTATTCTGTATTCTGTATTTATTATCATCTTCCTACATTGTCAATAGCATGCCAAGTCTGGTGTAGGACGTGTCTGCTGTTGCAGTTGTTTACCCTAATCACTTGAATAGGGTACAGTATGGTAAGGTTCAATCACTGGTCCAATCACTGGTGCTAGGTGTCCAGTGATGCCCATTTTGTGTAACTATATGGTCAAGTAGTGTTGAAATGTTGAGTGAGTCGTAGGCAAGGCTGTATAAACCAGGTAGAACACTCCGGCCGAAAAATTGGTGACAAACACTAATTTAGTAGCCGCGACCCCGGAGTCGCTGTGACGTAGAAGGCGGGGGACGCGGCCGGCCGGCCGCCGTACACAACATTAGTGCGCGCGTGCCTGAAGCTTAGATCGCGCTTAGTTTCTTTGTTTACCGGTCGATTGCAAAACTTAGAGTATGTAATCTGTCACAAATCAACCGCTCTGCCGGATGCCGCTGAAAAAATCAATCAGACCAATATTTGCTGATATATGTGCGAAAAGTTCAACGATTAGGTACGGCCGACGTCCGACCGACCGCCGCTCGAAACGATGATAAGTGTATTTTGATGCCATTACCCGGGGTGGGAAACGTGAATGTATCGCAATGAATTGCCTAGGGAGACATAAAGCCTCATCAAATATATTGTATTTGTTTGGCATTGTTATTCCTTCTCGTGACATAGTACAGGCGCGGATCCAATATTTCGGTCAGGGGGGCGCGGATCCAAGATTTCGGCCACATACAAAAAGTTGCGCCCTACGCGCGCTTGGCGGGCGCGACATGGGCGCGACCCGGGCTCGGGGGGGGGGGGGGGGGGGGGCATATGATTTTGCCTCCCCCATACATTTGTAAGAGGGACCCTTCAAGAAGTTGGCTCGATTTTTCCTTTTGACCGAAACAATGACACAGGGCTCCGATGTGCCCCAGCCAGCCTGAGGGGCGTTCTAAGACCGACAGAAGTCCCTCAGTCGTCCTGAGGGGGACCCTCAGTAGGCCATGAGGGGCCCTCAGAAGGCCCGAGACTTCAAAATGGGCCTGCCCGACGTTTTCTGCGACCATTTAGCGGCTCTGCAAAATATTGTGGCCTAAATCCGAGGAGATACCATTTTGCGGCATTTTTTTTGGGGAGGGGGGGGGGGGGGATTTGGCCGTGGGCCCTTTTACCGAGGGGGCCCCGTGGGTTTCTTTGCCCCTCCATCCGAAAATACGATCCGCCGCCACTGGTACTACTCAGAATGGTGTTTCAAAACCTAAGTAATACCGATATCAGTTACATTGGTGTGCATTTTCTAGTCTGTTTATATAAGGTGACACAATCTATGGGTTTACGTCCTTGAAAATACCAAAATATAGCTAACCTACTCCTACAGCATAATATGTCGACTATTTTTGCAGATGTCCTCAGCAAAGAACGCACAGATTTGGGTGTAAATTTTAAGCTTATGAGGTATTCTGGGAAAGTATTGCTATGTCGACCGATATAATTCATATTTCAACTTTCATATACACTTTTAAATATTGTCTTACGCTTCATAAAACTAAGTAAATGCATAAAAATGCACACGCACACACGCCCGTACATTGCCAGCGAACCAATATGGCGAACCCGTTGAAATGTAAACAAATGATTCTCCCCGGTTTCACGTCATCACAACCTGACCAATCACTGTCGAGCTTGCTCAAGACTGATTGGCCTATACTAGCTGATAGCCAAATATAGCTTATGAGCAGATCCGATAAACACGGCCAAGATGCTGGAAGCTGCTCGCGGTTGTCACACTTTTTACCAATGTTGAAGGAGTGGAGTACACTCCTTTGGTCGTAGGCTTGTTTTAGGTCGAGTAAGAGTGCTGCTGAGTGTGTTGCTTGAGTGGAAATTAGTTTTGGATATCTGCTGTGAGTTTAACCAGGTTGTCAGTTGCGCTCCGTTCTGGTAAGAAGCCTGATTGATTGTTTGATATGTTTATTTATTTGATCAAATATAGCAGTCTTTCTTGAATCATTCACTCGCATATTTTGTGGTGTAACACCTGGTCAGTTATATTGGCCTGTAGCTTTCAGTGAGAGTTAAGGATCTTTGTTTGGTTTTAACATAGGGATGATGTGAGCATGCAGACAGGTGTTAGGGTATTCATGTGCACAGGGGCGGCGCTACCGGGGGGGGGGGGGGGGGGGACGCGGGGGACGAATCCCCCCTATCTTCAGATAGCGGGGTACAGTACCCCATATCCCAGCAACCCTTCGCTGGCAAAAATGTACTCTGTGTATATAATTTCCTTCATGTGTCCACAATGTTTTCCATGTTGAAGCTCAATCAAATTTGGTGACATTGCATACCTACAAATGACGATCCTGAGACCATGGACTACTCTGTCATGCTGAAAGTTATGCGTCTTCAATCTAACATGTGGATGGTGTGTAGTGTGTGCCATGTATTTGAACCGATAATAGCCGTTTTCATGAAGGATTTTACGTTTGGGGCGATTGGGGCGTTTGGGGCGTTTGGGGCGATTGGGGTGTTTGGGGCGTTTGGGGCGTTTGGGGCGATTGGGTCTATAGCTCGCAAGAACAAGGCTTTTCCCGGTTATTTTGGTATCAATCGCAATTTTTTGAATTCATGAATAAGTATATGCTCTTACTATGCAATATTTTCCGTTAGTTTGCTTTGAATATTCCAATTCAGGAGCAAATCTGGCAATTTTGTGTTGTGTTAGTTCCTTCTACAAAACATGCCGCAAACGCCCTAAAAAGAGGCTAAAAGTATACTAGTATACTAGCTTTGATTAAATAAAATACGCAATTGGCAGTTGGTTAGGGCAAAATTGAAGATATTAATGACAAAGAAATATAATATTATGATGAAAAATGCAATCAAATGTCAAAAGCATAGACAGGCCTTAATTCATCGTCGCTCCGTCCCGCTGAGATCGTCCAATTTAGAGCGGTAACTTCGTTGGTTTCTGAAAACCGGAACAATCCTTACTCATTTATTTAAGCAACGAATCACACCAAATGTTCTTGATTTGATCAATTGATTAATTGATGAATCTCATAAAAAGCTGAAAGAACCTCAGAAAAAGCACTTGTAAACCCATGAAACATGCGGGCTTTCTGCAGCCACTGGTACTGAAAACTCAAAAATGGCGGCTCTAGATCGAACAGACGGCATGGCTGGGCGCAGACCACGGCTCTGCACATGCGCAACGTGACGTCAGGCGACCGACTGGCTCGTTGCCATGGTAACGGGCCGGCTGGCACCGGAGTCACGTGGTCGCCATGGTTACCGGGCGGCGGCGCCTGCGCGGAGCCAGCGCAGAGCCGGAGCCAGCATTCTCGTCATCTTACAACAAATGATCGAAACGAAATCGCTAATTATAATTTATCCTTGCTATCAAAAAGAAATATGACTGAAAATATGAATGGACTAGTTCATCTAGTTTTCATTGAAATAAGCTATTATTCCTGAAAATCATGTCGTTGCAAAATATGACCATTTCCCGAACCCCGCACATCCGGGATTCGAGCAAGATGGAGTCTCACCAAACGCCCCAAACCACCACAGCCATCTGGGATCACCAGAGCTAGTTTAAGATGAAATTGTTAATTTTAAGTTAACTATGGTGTTATCATTAAAATGGAATTTCCAGAAAAATGCATTAATTCATAAAGTTGCGATTGATATAAAAAATTACCGGGAAAAGCCGTGTTCTTACGAGTTATAGACCCATTTACCCAAAACGCCCCAATCGCCCCAATCGCCCCAAACGCCCCAAACGCCCCAAACGCCCCAAACGCAAAATCCTTCGTGAAAACGGCTATTAGTCGTAATCTAAGGCTTTGGATGGAAAGTATGACCCAAAAACTCAAACACCTTGATTTTGAACTTTGACCTGTCTGTGACCTGACATGTGACCTTATTTTAAAAATGTCGCGCATTATTTAGATGCGTCTCATTAAGAACTTTCGATTGCCTCCTTGCGCGTCTCGCTGCGGTTATTGGTTCGGAAGATAACGAGGGGGCAGAATATGCCCCCCAGTGTACGGCTGAATGCCCCAGCGGGGCGCGGGTTAATGAAGCACTAATACTGAATGTTCGGGGCCCTAAAACATTAATCTTCAATCATACCAGGTAAAATGCCAGGCATCAACATCACTTGACATTCAGTAGCCGTGTTCAAGAAAACATGTGTACGGTGTGTACAGTCAGTGGCGTATTTATAAATCCGTCAAGGGGGGGGGGGGGGAACCAAGCCCTCAAGAGGGCTCCAAACCCCAACATGAGGGCGCCGTCAGCGAAAGATGTTGTTGAGCGGGGATAGCGAGGGGAGGGAGAGGGGAAATGATGCAAATAACAAAGAAGTTAATGAAAATAAATTATACAATAAATGGATAACTTAAATTAACTGTTCTTTCCACTTTATGATATTCTCGAAAATTTGTGAACCGTGGAATTCGTGGAATTGACCAGGATTTGTGAGCAAATATAACAAAATCGAAATTAAAAGACACCAAAATCAAAATTATGGCAATAAAGAGCCATTCATGTATTTTCCATTCATGAATGGGATAGAGCAAAACTGAGGAATGCTCGCGATAAAGCACAACACCTCCAGTGGCGTACCCAGGATTCACTCCAGGAGGGAGCAATTTTTGATCGGGGGGGGGGGGGGCATAAAGTACCCCACCAAAAACAAAAATCATCGGATTTGGCCACTATATTTTCAGAGGGGCATATTTTCAGCATTTAAAAAAAAGAAAACAACTAAAAAAACATTCATTTTTTCTCTCGAAAAAATGAACTTCCAAAGGGGCGCAACGGCCAAGGGGTCACGTACAGAACTTGAGGGGGGGGGGGGAATTTCCCCGTCCCCCCTCTTGGGTACGCCTATGAACACCTCAGTCAAAGAAGTGGATGGCAAACAGACAATTTTGCACTCGGCAAGCCGAAATCCACCTACGACGTTCCCCGACTTCACAAAATCAACCTTGCCCTTTTCCCCGGTCTGCCGAAGTCCCAGGCATGCGGAACTCCGCCCCGCACCGCACACAGGTTTGTCCAAATCAGCCCTGTCTCCACTGACGGATCCAGCCTCTCTCCGGGGGGGGGGGGGGGGGGGGGCATCTTTTTGTGGCAAACAAGGCACCCCATTTTTTTCCTCCGCGGATTTGGGCCGGTCACCTTTTTTTGGTATTCGAGGTTAAGAAATTCACTTTTCAAATTAAAAAAATTGATTTTGTGGATTTTTTTTCCCGAAAAAAAGTTTTTTCGGGGGTCAAAAACACAAAATTTCGACAATCCGAGATTGCCATTGTAAAGAGAATGTTATTTCCTTCCTTTTGACGTTTTTTATTTGAAATTTGCTTCAAAACTCTTTTTTTTCTACGATTGTTCAAACATTTATCGTTTTCCACCAAAAATGGTATGACATGGTGTCATTAAAACGTCATTATCTCCCAAAATGCTGTATCAATTGCATTGGAATTTGGTGCACAGACGTAGAATAGATGCAGCATAAGGTACTTCAAGTTTGACGTTGATATCTATCATAGCTTTCAATTTATGGAGAAAATCCGGGAGGGGGCAGATTCTGCCCCCCATGCAGCGGGGCGCGGGTTAAGTGTCACTGGGGCTGCTTTAATTGCATCAGGTTCGCTGTTTTGTCTATCATTGAAAGAAAGGGATATATACAAACTTCAAATTCAATCACTCGAGAGAAGAAAACAACTTCCATTTTCATAAAGTTTTCTCCGAAGATCATTGTTTTTCACGTTCAGTGCAAGGAACGCGCGGGGGGAGGGGCGAGGGGCAGTGTCAGAAAAGTGGTCTGTTTCTCCATTTTTCTGAACTTGGAAGTTTTGTTCCGTGAAAACTTTGACTGTAATTTTTTTTTTAGTCTGCGGGTGCTGACGAGCATGAAAATAGACTGATACTTGACTTTTCGAACAATGGCCGGAACGTGACAGTGATGCGACACAAATTGTCAAATCAAAATCGTAAGGCGAAACCTTCAAATTCCAAACATCCGAAAATTTTGCAGTGATTTAGGGAAGGAGAACTGGTACTTTGCCAAAAAATAAACCATTTTTTTAAACCTCCCAAAAAAGGGTTTTGCGTATTCAGGTTACAACCCCGCCACCGATACCATCGTCATCGGGGCCATGGATAACCCTGGGACACTAAAAACGCGTTATGCAAAAGACGGCAGTACTTTAGACTGAGACTTGAGCCCAGTTTCCCATATACGCATATACAACGATACAAGGTACCTTTTTAACATACGACCCGGGAGTCTCGGTCCCCGACTGACGTCAAGACCATATCTGTACAGGAAATACGACTAACGATTCATCAACTTTCCACATCATAATATATGCACATATTGGCATATATGAAAATAGGTTGTGTATAAACGCGTATCAAAAATTACGCAAAAATTACTGGTACACGCATTAAAAAGGGGGAGGGGGGTACTTGTATTGAATGCCCCTCTCAGATTCCTGTAGGGGGGGGGGGGGTATTTGCCCCTGATGCCCCCTGGATCCGCCAGTGCCAGCAATTACCGCCAAGGAGAGCCTCTGCCTTAACCCTCGCTCTACGGGGGGTCCTACAACGACAAACCCCCTACTGTTTGTCTTGCATAACTTTTTAGACATGCTTGCTGAAATTTTTAGTAGCTAGGTATACAACAATTATACGCATGCTATACAAACTGCATTGCAATTGGTTGAGAAATGTGGGAAATAATGATGTTTTGAAGACGTCATGTTGGTGGAAAAACGATAAATGTTTGAAAAATCGTAGAAAATAGAGTTTTGAAGGAAATTGCAAACGCAATTGCGCAAAGATATAAAATGTCATTTTCTTTAAAATGGCTATCTCATATTTTCGGAATTTTTGGTTTTGACCCCCAAAATGAGAAGAAAAAATGATTTTTGTTTTGGAAAAATCACCACAAAATCATAATTTTCAAAGATGTTAGAAAAACGGAATATATGTGAGAGAACTGAGTATGGACAATACTCAAACCAAATTTCAAAGAAATGTCTCTATTTTTGACTGAGTGATGGCTCCCTAAGTGTAAGAAATTCATGACGTCATTTTTTAACAACTTTTTTGGATTTTTTGACCAGATACGAATATATAATTACCTCTTCTGTATTTCTGAGACAAAACTGGTCTAGGAACATGCTTTTTTATTTACATTTATCAATTTCTCATTTTGAGGTTTTCTGACAGAGCGAAATCGCTGTTCTGGACGTGGTCGATCGAGGTCATTCACTTGACCTGGAAGGTCACTCATTGACCCGAAACCTAAAAATGACAGGCAACATGTTGGTTCTTACTGCGTTGCTCTATGTTGCTTGGTTGGGAAGTTAACCGGGGTTTATTTAGGACCCCCGAAGGGCGAAGGTGAAAAAGCTCCCGTAGGGCGAGGGTTAATTAAATTTATTTTCCCATTTTCCAAATTTGTATAAGCAATTGCGAAAGCTGTGTCATGCCGCGAAGTGGCGCGAAATTTTCCGGTTTTTACTGTGGATAGCTGAACTTTGACTGCTGCAAAGCCAATTTTTACGATTTTACGATACATTGGGAACGCGCGGGGGGGGGGGGGGGGGGGCATACTTGTATTGCATGCCCTCCCCCAGATTCCTGCGGGGGGGGGGGGGGTCATTTCCCCTGATGTCCCCGCCCCCTGGATCCGCCAGTGCCTGTCTCCACCCATGAGGTCTGCTGAAATTCGCCCTGCTCCTGTTCTCTCTAGCCTCCAAAAAAAAATCACCCAGCAGCTGCAGCACCTGACCTGAGGATGGCACCTTGTCTAAGGGCGGCACCTGGCCAGAGAGCAGCACCTGATCTGAGGACGTCACCTGGTATGGTCTGAGGGCGGCCGGCTGCACCTAACCTGCGGGCGACACCTCATTTGAGGACGGCACCTAGGCCACTCCCGGCCGCTCTGTTTATCCGCACCTGTAGAAGGAAGGGCGCCTGCCGGCATTCCAGGCACCCTACTAAGCGGGCCAGAGGGTGGTACCTGGCCTGAGGGCGGCACCTGACCTGAGGGCGGAACCTGGCCCGAAGGCGGCACCTTGTCTGAGGGGGACATCTAGTCTGAAGGCGGCATCTGGCCAGAGGGTGGCACCTGGCCTTAGGGCGGTACATGGGGTGAAGGCGGCACCTGGCCTGAAGGCAGCATCTAGTCTGAGGGCGGGACCTGGCCTGAGGGCGGCACCTGACCTGAGGGCGGCACCTGGGCTCAGGGCGGCACCTGACCTTACCTCCCCCTAAATACGTCACTGGGGCTGGCCCCCGAACCCCTGGCTTGCCCCCACACGCAAAGTTTTGTGGCGACACCACTACATCCAAAGGCACCCTACGATACTCTTCCGAAGGCGTCCTCCCACATACCCCCGGAGGCACCCTCCGATACATTTCCGAGGGCGCCCTCCCACATACCTCCAAAGGCGCCCTCCGATGCACCTCTGAAGGCGCCATCCCACATAGCTCCAAAGACGACCTCCAATACACCTTTGAAAGCACCCTCCAATATACCTTTGAAAGCACCCTCCCACTTACCTCCAAGGGCGCCCTCCGATACACCTCTGAAGGCGCCCTCCCACATACGTCCGAAAGCGCCCTTTGTGAGACCAGAGACGCCCCGGCCTCACATGCAGCGAAGGGTGCCTTTGGATGTATGTAGGGAGGGCGCCCTCGGGCCTCGGATAGATGTATCTGAGGGTGCTTTTGGACTATGTGGGAGAGCGCCTTCAGAGGTGTATCGGTGGGCGCATTTGGAGGTATGTGGGAGGGCGCCTTCAGAGGTGTATCGGAGGGCGCCTTCGGAAATGTATTGGAGGACGCCCCCGAAAGTGTATTCGCGGGCGCCTTTGAAGGTGTGTGGGAGGGCGCCATCGGAGATGTACTGGAGGGTGCCTTTGGAGCCTGTATGTAAGTGTGAGGGCGCGTTCGAAGTTCAAAGGTGCATCAGTGGGCGCCTTTGGTGGTATGTAGGAGGGCGCCTTCAGATATGTATCGGAGGGTACCTTTTGAGGTATATGGGAGGGCGCCTTTGGAGGTATGTTTGAGGGCGCCTTTAGAGGTATATGTGCATCAAAGGGCGCCTTTGAAGGCATGTGAGAAAGTGTTTTCAGAGGTGTATTGGAGGTCGCCTTTGAAGCTATGTGGGAGGGCGCCTTCAGATGTGTATCGGAGGGCGCCTCTGGAAGTATTTGGGAGGGCGCTTTGAATGTATGTGGGAGGGCGCCTTTGGAGGTATGCGGGAAGGCGCTTTTAGAGGTGTATCGGAGGGCGCCTTTAGAGGTGTGTGGAAGGGCGCCTTCAGATATGTATCGGAGCGCGCCTTACATTCAGTGGAACGCGCCTCATATTCAGCCGGAGCGCGCCTCACATTCAGCGAAGGGCGCCGGAGGCGCCCTTCGCTGAATGTGAGACGCTTTTCATGAACCGAAGGTGCCTTCGGCGCATTCGGTGCATGAGGGCGCCTTGGGTGCGTGAGAGCGCCTTCGGTGCCCAAGGGGAGGGGGACCATGGTTCAGTGACTCCCCCTAAATACGCCCCTCCGTACAGTGTGCTTCACCCTATTATCGCACAAAGTGCTCTCAAAGGTGTAATGCATCTCTCGCATAAGCAAAGGTGAAATTGTAAGCAAAGACCAAGGTCAAGGTCAGGTCACAAAAGGTCAATATTGGCAAGAGGTCTACGAAAGCCATGCGACACAAGTTTTATGGGTTATTTTACACGTACAATTATATAGTTGCATCCATTTTCACAACCTGACCTCATATAATGGCCCTCAGGTCAAGATTAGGTCACATAAAGTCAAAATGTGATGTGACCTAGTCAAGATGTGATGTGAATGTGATGTCACATATGGTCAAGCATTAATATACATAAAAAGGCATGTTTCTAGACCAGTTTGGTCTCAGAAATACAGCGGTGGCATTTATTTGTCTGTATCTGATCAATAAAGGCCAAAAAAACGTAATTTTAAAAATTACGTCAGGAGTCACTTATACTTAGGGATAAGTCAGTCAAACATAAAGATATTGATTTGAAATTTGGTTGAGTATCGTCCATACTTAGTTCTCCCATATTTATTCCGTTTTTGTTTAATATCTTCAAATGTGTTGATTTTGTGCAAAATTTCCGAAACAATCTGTAGCCTATTTCACAAAGCAAAAAAGTTTGTAATTACAAAGAATTTCTTTGTAATGACAAATAATTTGTACACATGTTTGTAGTTTGGATTTCACAAAACCCCAGGGCAGTAAATCTCAATTTACTATTTACAAACTACTTTACAAAGATATTGTTTGTAAAAATGTTTGCAATTGCACATGTTCTATTTCTCAAAGGTTGACGGAAGTGAGGAAATGTTTGCAATTACAAACTTGTAATTCCAGTGGGTCAGGGGTTCTGAATTTCAGAAACTGCATTGACAGTTGACATTGTTTGACTGTTCAGGTTATTTTCTTGGTGAGGTTGTTACGTTGCCGAGGTTGTTAGGGTAATGGTTTAGTTATGCATAGGTATAGCTGCCCCAAAAAAGTTATTTCCCGAGAGATTCGAACAGGGATCTTCAGCTTTGAAGTCCCAGTGCACCTTACCGATTGCGCTGTGAGAGGCGCCTCCGCGCGGAGAACCCGCATGGCGATAGAATTGCAACGATAAACGATGTCTTGTGCAATGTGCAGTGAACCTTCACCCTTTACGAGGTAGGAAATCGGCTAGGTTAGGTGAACAAATGGTCGAGAAATTCAACGATCTTCCTTTTAAGAGTAGTTCTATTGTTATGCTCCGCCACCTGGTGAATGGTCAAATTATGTTTACTCTAACTGCTTACCAAGATGTATTTTTACGATCAGGGTTTGCATTACGATGAAATGTTAATTAAAAGATTATTCTCCCTAAAACTAATTTTATATTGAATAAAAAAATAAACCACAATGTAAATATTTGTTAAATTAATTTGTTAACAATCAAATTATTTGTCATTAGCATCAAGTTTAATACAAACGTTCTTGATTTCAAGCTTTCTGCCGTACTAACATTTGTGTTTACAATTTTCTTTACAATCGGTAATTCCGAGGTGGCGAATGTTTGTGAAATGTCTTTTTGTGAGGTTTGCAATATTTTCTTGCGTTTGTAATCGCAAACATGTGTAATTACTAACTTCTTTGTGAAATAGGCCTCAGTTTGTTTATTTTTTTTGGAGTCAAAGAGCATACAATTTGCCATTCCGAGATAGCCATTGTTAAGAGACCATTTCCATTCTTTTGACGTTTGTATTGGATATTTGCATCAAAACTCGGATTTTCTACGATTAAAAAAAAAATGACCCGTCCCCCCTATCAAAAATTGGTGGCGCCGCCCCTGCATGTGAAGTAAAAAAAAATGACCCCAGCTGAGCTGGAGTCACTTTTTGCTGTGCCAATTTTGGTCGGGGCCACTCAAAGCACTTTTACCACCCCTGACTTCTTTACTATTGGTAATGCAGAGGTTGTGAATGTTTGTAAAATAGCTTTTTGTGAGGTTTGCAATATTTTCTTGCGTTGGTAATTGCAAACATTTGTAATTACTAACTTTTTTTGTGTGAAATTGGCCTCTGATTAGTGTGTTTTGACTGTGTTTAACGATGGTAAAACTGGCAGAGAAAACGTCTAAAATCACGCGTTCAAAAATAACAAAATCCCGCGTATGTGTTTGCATATCCTTCTACTAGTTTTGCTGACACTAAATCCCAAGTAATACACCCAACTCTATCTAGGTTTATTTTCATGAGTTTCAGTGGCATCACAATTGGTGGTATCGGTGTGATAGGTAAACATATACACGTGATTACGTGATATTATTGATATACGCGTGATATTATTGATATACGCGTGATATTATTGATATACGCGTGATATTATTGATATACGCGTGATATTATTGATATACGCGTGATATTATTGATATACGCGTGATACGCGTGATTTTGTTCTTTTTAAAACATGTGGTTTTAGACGGCTTTCTCTGTCAGTTTTGCTATCATTGAACACAGCAATCAAAGTTCTTGAATACCGAAAGCTTTGCGTGTGAAAATAATATCTTATTCATTGGAATTGCTATTTGACATCCAAGCCATTTTTTCATAAATGACTTACAGTAATACAAGTCATAATTTATTGGATACTTCCCGTCATTTCTCATACCATCCTTGACCTTGGTCCTCGTATTCAAATACTGTGGAATCTTCAGCAATATTTTCGTCGCGGCTGCACCAAAACTCAGATTGGATCCTATTTCAAACGTGGCTACGGACTCAAACGGGAGCAACTTCGTTACGTTTTGGTCACTTTTGGGACACGTTTCCCGGTCCTCATCGCGCCCGTCACGTACAACATCACCACAGGCGATGCTTGAGGCGGTTTTTACGTGCCCGGATGGCCTGAGTCTGATGGACGGCTTGGTGGATAACTCATGACTGTCATCATGAGTAATAAAATTGCATACAACTCACCCCATTCTCCTCCAATTGTGTCTTGTTGGTTGTTTCTTGGTGCGTTCACAACATTGTTCCTTATTAGGTGTGATATGTCGCTTTGCCTTCCTAGATCAGGTCAAGCGAAGTGTTGTTTATACATTATTAACGTTATGAATATCGAAAATATTAACATCCAGGTGGAAATTATCGGTTATAGCCATAGCCGATGTTTACCTTCTTTACCATTTTTAACATTCGAACGAGTCATTCGTTATAAAAATAATCATGCATTTTCCCAGACCAAAATAAGTAAGGACTAAGGCGTCCTTACTCCGTATAACAAAATACAAGGGATATAATCGGAACGATCAATTGGTACATCGATACCAGCGCATTAAGTTTTAACCCTCGCCAGTGCAGAGGGGACCTTCGGTTTTTCGGGAATAACTCGCGTAAATATCAACCGATTGCGATGAAAACTTTACCCTACCCTACTTGTGAACAATTTGACACATATTTGGAAAAAAAACATAAGTTGCAGGTCACATGACCCATGACCTATGAACTGTTTTTGCAAGGTCATGCCAAGCGCAAATGGCGTCCCGTAGTATTGATCCGTGTATCTTGTGCAGTTGCATAGTGTTTGTTGTTCATGAGCATATGCACAGGTGTTTCCAGGTGACAGTTGTGGTTTCCATTGAGATTGTGACCTCGATTGACCTTTTCAGGGGTCAACCGAGGTCACTGACCTCCGATGACCTCATATTACTTTTTTGGCTTCTGGCAGATTCTAGGAAATTTTGTGACGCTGATTTCAAATATGGGATCCATTTTACATAATTATATGTTCCACTGGGGTCATGAGCTCCCACAGGTAAACCGAGGTCACTGACCTCAAATGACCTGACATGACCTGACATGACCTTTTTGGAATTTGGCAGTTTCTAGGACTTTTGGTGACGCTGATTTCAAATTTGGCACCCATTTAGCATAATTATATGCTCATTCGCGATTCTAGCTTGACTAAATTCAATTTATAAGCATTTACAATTTGGTTGAATTTTGGGTCATTGACATGACCTTGGAGGTCACCTAATGACCTAGAACCTTAACATCGGGTGTCACTGGCTTCCTCTCGTGACAAGCAGCACGCTCGTTTTTGAATCGAAGCTCTAGCCCAATTAGGGGCGAAACGCTAAGGGGGGGGGGGGGGGGGTCGTACCCCCCCTGCACGGTCACGCACTGATCGGTCGCTGCACGGGCGGTGGTTAAAGCAGCGGCCTGATGCCACGATACCTGCGAACCGTGTCCGTTTTTCCTCCTTTCCCGGCACTAATCTGTCGATCGGCCGCAAGCAGCTCAAACGTCTATACCCCTTGCTCGGATGTCTGCATGACAACCAGTGAGGCCATTCCTGGGAATTTGTCCCAAGATCTTGTGATGTGGGCACTAAACTTGGGATCTTAAGAACCGAAGCAAAATTCTTGGGATATGGGCTGATGTACTCAAAACAATCAAATCGGGTTAGACTTCCCTTTAACTTCTTCTGCTGTTCAAGTTTAACTCTAAAGTCAGCCTATCGCACATGATGTTTGAGTAAAACATGATGTGCTGGTGACCAAAAACATTTGGGTTATCTCTACTCAAGGTGGAATTCCTTCCTTCGGCGGAAATATGGTAGCCAACAAAAACGATATGGTAGCTAAAATTGTTTACGACCGCCATATTTGGTGTTACACCACTTGTCAGCAACTCATCCATCCGACGCGCGCTCCGGGACGGGAGTTTCAGGCAAGATAGCCTAAATTTTCAGCGGCGCGCAGCGACGCCAAATTTGGCACAGCTGTTCGGGCATCGATTTCCCACATTGTGTGCAAGTGTAAACGTTGGGTCATCGCAGGTCAGGTTACCAGGTCACGTCAAGTGACCTTACCTCCAACAAAATTGTGGTCGTGCCAAAGCCACAGGGTGTGACCAATTTGAAACTCACATAAGCTAAGCAGGGAATAAGTATCTAAAATTGGTATATCTCAGGTTTTATATTGGTGACCCAAGGGCAGGTCAATTTCGTGACCTCCCATTATATTATAAGTGAATAGGAAAATATACAAATGCTTCCTTTTCAGAGAATATGATTAGTTCAGTCCAATTATTTCAGGGTCATGTTATTTTAGCCCATTATTGATGACCCAGGTGCAATTGTTGCTCAGTGACCTTTCAGAGGTCAGCTGAGGTCATCTGAAGTCGTCAGCACTTTTTGTCAATAATTCTTGATAGAATAAAGATAGAGATGTACGACCGCGATCCCACTGTCTGTTTGTCTCGTCGAAACGCGTCCCCTCGTATGCAACATGACCTACTTGGGCCCCCAATGACCTTGACCCGGGGTCAAATTTTGGACTTGACCTAATCCGTTTACCATGTATATTCGTCGAAGCGCCTGGACGAGCCAAACACGATGGCGGTAAAATTATTGTCTTATCTTCATCAGATAAAAAGATATTGGCAACACATTTTTTTAGAAGAAAATGTCATTGTGACATTTGGTGACCTCTGGGGCCTGAACTATTGACCTGAATTAAAATTTGAGGACACCCTAGCGATTTAATTTTTTCAAGAGCTTTCGACTGATTTTTCGTTTGTTCTTACATAGCTATCATAGTTTCCAAGATATTTTGGGGCTTCTGGGGCGAAGTCCTAAACTTGGAGAAAAAAAAATCCTTTGATGACCACTGGTGACCTCAATTTTGACCTGAGCCAAGACATGACCGAATACCGAAGTTACTCCGAATGTTATTGTTGAGAGCTGTCGAGAAAAAACAATCTGCGCCTTTCTAACCCTTTTAGTTTTCGAGTTTGTGGGGGTCATCGAAGTTGTCTCAGAGGCCCACCGGGCTGCGGGTCAACACTGAAAGTGGTATTTCACTTGCAGAATTTAAGACTGTGCGCGGACGCTTTCATGACAGTAGCGTAATTTTCACAACTTGCCCCAGTGGTGGGGTAAATTGATACCTACAACTTGCAGTGTAAGTCGAGCAAACCGTTACGGTTTATCGTCAACGCCCTGGCTAAGATGATTCTCTAAAATGGAGTTATCGACGTCGACACCTTGTAGACAGTGTCAAACACTATTCCTGAAACATCCTGCCAGCCCATGATCAATTCAACTGGAAATAACACACTTTCTTGTCCAATTTTCACCTCCGATTCTGCATACAACTTTGGGATATTGCTTGACATATGTGCCTTGTAACCTTGGGCTATGAAGTGGCAATCTTGGGATATTTGAGCAATAATCTTGGGATCTCGGAAAAAGTTAATGACATCACTGATGACAACCTAAAGCAGCCGCAGCGCAGGTGGAGCCGACGTCTGCCTCGACCAATCAAACGCTGTCTCCAAGGCCACCCGGGGTCCGGCCCGGCGCGGCGTCACAGCTGGTAAACCGGCCCACCGCATGGCGGAATGCCGGCTTAGCCTGATTTTATTAAAAAAAATGATTTCTGTGTTTATGCTTGGAAATTATCCTCTCAATAGATAGGAAATTGTCCAAAGTTTATCGTGAGAGGTATATTTTTGTGTCATTTTAACGGTTTAGGGCTATAATTACTGCCCAAAGTACACGCACGCACTGGCTCCTCAAAACGAGCTGTGTAGCGCGGAAAATGTTCCCTGTTTTCAACGCAGCTAGGCGCTGTGTTCCAGGAAAATAATTTAGGGAAATGAGGTATTAACCAATGGAGAAACTCGATAGGAATATATTGAAGTTGTTATAATGCGTTTTCTGTGAGTTACTTTTGAATTACGCTTGCTTAAATAGGACATCCTCACATGTGTGATTTTCAGAAATGTCCTTTGAAAAGAAATAGAAAACAAAACAAAATCTAAAAAACGGCAAGAAGCAAATTAATGCGACTGAATTCAGTGTATTTTTCTGAATAGGAGCGAACAAGATTTATGTGCCACCACCCCCACCACCCACCGCTCATTCAGCTTTGAACTTGTCGCGGTGGCTTGGTCGGCGTGACCCGTCCCAACCTGGGGTGTGAAGCGCGCGGACAGGCTCGGTCCTGCCGCCTGGTTGCGGTTGGTCGGCTTCCAGAGGGCAACAAGGGCCAAAAGCATCATCAGCAGCAGCATAACGGGGCCAAAGAAGCCTTCAGGCCGCGAATGGGGCTGCGAGTCGACGAGCCACTGGCTGGGAACAGTGCACACTCGAGCGATGTTAACACCGCCCGCCGCACCTTCCGCTCACCAGCTGATTTCGCATCCTGCACCGGATCCACACTGCATAAACTCTTGGAGCATTCGGCAGTGGTGGGTGAATGCCTGTCGCTTGTCCATCGGTGTAATGTCGGAAGACATTTCCGTGCCCTGCACAAGCAGCTCGCTCTCCAGTACAGGCTGCGCGACACACGGAAAGACTCGCGCCAATTCACACGATATCCGACTTCAGTGGCGTCAAAATGGCAATATATAAAACAAAACAAAATGGTGAAAATGGCGTCATCCGGCTGGAGCCTGCAATGTCGGCTGGGATAGTGACGTCAGCGCAGCTGCAGACCCAGGCTAGTGATGCACGGGTCACTGCAGCCAATGCCACATACATAGTACATACATACATAGTACATACATATACATAGTATACATAGTAGTAGTATATGATAATGCTAACCCGTCCGCTCCGCTGGGCGATTACTGGTATCAAGTGGTATTGCAAGCAAGTGATAGGCAATTAGGAATTGATAACCCGTACTACTCGTGGCACACCAGTCGTACCTATAATATGTTTTTGTACCCGTCATACACCCGAGGTATCCTTCAAAAACCTACGGTGCCCGACACACCCGTGGTACCCGTTGTGCCCTTGTGGAACACGTGATAAACCCGTTATAGCTGGTACTCACCCATTATACCTGTGGTACACCCATGGCACCCGTTATAGACCCATTGACCCTATTCCCTGCGGGCGGCCAAAATTACGTTAACCTTCGGGGGGGGGGGGGGGGGGGGGATTCTGCTCCCCCCAGAGATCTCGAGATCCGCTCGGTCGATTTCGATGGGGAAAACGCCATTCGATTCGTCATGACAAGATCTCTCTTTTTGGACCCTGACATTTTTGCTTTGTTCACAAATGGGAGGCCAGGGGGCAAAAAATGAAAAATAAAATTATATAAAAAGGTCATTGCGGCCATGTGGCTCGACCGATTTTCATGATCTAAGCGTTTTTGAGCTTCAAATGTACTGGTATTGAATATATCAAAAGAAGAAGAAAAAAAAATCATAGGCGTATTCATGGAATGTAAAATGGGGGGATTTTTTTGGGAAAAAATATGTGCTGTTCGTGATTATTTAGGACGACATGAACGTCGCATGTGGGCATTATATGCTGTAATTGGTTGAATTTGATATATTGCGCATAGGCGGATCCAGGACAAAAATATGGGGGCACCATGCGCGTAACGCTTTTATCATCTTACTAATTTGAAGTTAGGACCTAATTTGAGGGTGGGTATCGCCTCCCATTTTTTATCCTGAGTGCGCCTCTGCCCCAAAAATATGTACAATGCCAGTATCTATGATGCATATTGCATTGAAATTGTTTCTGACTCATTTATTGCACTGCAAACCACGAATGAAGTATGTGACGCAAAACCGTATTCGTAACACCCTCCCCAAAACAGGAGCCTGGAACCGCCTCTGCTTGACCGATTTTTTAATACAAAATATGCCACAACACTCACCATTCAATTTTGGGAAAAGTCACAAAGTTTCAGGACGCTAGGCCTAACGGTTTAGAAGCGGCAAGTGAAAACCTACGCGGGGGGGGGGGGGCAGAATCTGCCCCCGCAGGGAATAGGGTTAAACCCGTGAAAACTCCACCCCGGCTTAGCATATATCTATATATATTTTTTTAAAATCTCTGGAACGGCAGATCCCTATAAAATGAAGGGGTCACTGTTGGCACGAACGTGAGTTACCCACTCATACACCCTTCCACTCGTCACCCATGACATTGCACTAATTACCTGGTATCTCCTGGATGGTGGTACCCACACCAAAAGAATAGCACGTGCACCCCCCCCCCCCCCTCCTCCCCAACCCTTCCCCACCCATCCATTCTTCCACAAGGCATCCATGCTTACGCTTAGCTATGTTGATCACTATACCTAATTATGTCCCAATTATCTGGAGTCTCCTGGATGATGATGGTGCTGGAAAAAGATAAGGCCACAGAATTGCTACTTTCTTAAACTCCTCGTGCTCTTTGACATTCTCGTGTTTATGCAAAGGTGTGTTGGTGATAACTAAAGTTTGGTGACACCATTTATGATTCCAGTCTCCACAAAGTTTCGCCAGATTTGAACGCATTTACTTAATGTAAATGTAAAGCTGCTGTAGTTTCCGGCTTAGCTACAAAGCCACCAAGCAACATTTTTGTTTTGCAGATGCTCCAAACATGATAGAATTTCTGATGAAAATGGTGAAGTTGCTAGTACCATATTGTGTTTATGTTATACATTTATTTAATTATAAATCATCCCCTAATTCCTTGTTTATAAATGTTAAAGATACAGCAATAGCAGCCCTTCCTCAGATTGAATGCGTTTAACTTTTAAAGATGCCAGAAGTAGTTGATGTTACTTGTGCAAGTATATTGGCCAGCTCCAGCTTCTTTTAAAGTTGGTGGGGAAAAAAAAGTTGGTGGGGCAGTGGCCCAACAAGTGTATAGGAAACTCCGCCCCTGCTTGCGACTTGATACGATCAATGGTTCAGAAGATAACCAGGGCACGCCATTTGCCCCCTCTCATTCAATGGTGCATGGGTGGTAAAGTCTTCTGTCTTTATGGAATTAGGTCGGGGACAAAATGCTCTTTCTCATGAAGTACTCGGGGGTCAAAATGCCAGCAAAAATAATTACTATGTCATTCCTGTGAAAATTTACTAAGCGATCATGTCCTTAGAAATACTGATCGTCAACACCACTTCAGATGCATTATTCACTTGATCATCATATTCATCACGTCAGTTTGTGTGTACACTTACATTTTTGTAAAATTATTAGTTGCGTTTCAGCTTTTGATTGCCAATAATAATAAATAACATGACAAAAAAAATCCGACGAAAAGGAAAACAAAATCCGGACGATAGATTCAACACGTGAGGTCACTGAACCGAAAATGCACCTGGGTCTTCAAGAATGGCCTATAATAACACAATCCAGAAGGAATTGGGCTGATATCATGCGTATCCTCAGAATAGGAAGCATTTCCATATTTCCCTATTGACTTATAATGGGGAGGTCACGAAATTAACCCGACCTTAGGCCACCGATATACAAAATCCTATATAAACGAATTGTAGGTACCATTACCCTTATGAAATCCTGTAAGTACGAAATCGATCAGCCAAAAACTGTGGCTGTGGTACGACCGCACACTTTTTTGGAGGGGGAGTCACGTGACCTGGCCTGGTGACCTGACCTGAGATGACCCGTGGTCAAGAATTTCACCATATATGGGCAATTGATGCCTTAACAGCTGTGCCAAAACCGGCGGCGCTGCGCGCAGCCGTTTTTTCGCTATCCTCGAAAAACCTTAGGGGGCGTCTAAATGCCCCCCCCCCCGGCACGGCGCGGGAAATCCGGACAATAGATTCGCCGGGGCCGGAGCCGGGGTACTAATGCATTTTCAATGGAGGTCCATCGTCAGGACAATGGATTCGATTGTCTTGGGACCCCACCCTCTAACTCGAAAACTAAAAGGGCTAGAAAGACGCGGAAAATAATCGTTCAAAAGCTCTCGAAAAGCGCATTCGAAGGTTTCAAATATTTTTTCAAGTCAATATTGAGGTCACCAGAGGTCATCAAAGGTCAGATTTTCGAGTTTTAGGACTTCGCTCCAGAAACACCCAGATATCACAGGAACTATGATAGCTAGGAACAAACGGGAAAAGCAGTGGCAATTGCGTGATAAATGCAATCGCTAAGGTGTATTCGAATTTGAGCTCAGGTCAATAGTTTAGGCTCGAGAGCTCATCAATTGTCAAAAAGGCTATTTAAAAAAGTTTACACAGAACAGCTTTTTACTAATAACGACAAAGCAATAATTTTTACGCCATCGTGCTTGTCTCGTCAAGACGCTTCGATTCATATTAGTGTTGACCAGGTCAGGTCAACTTACAAATATGACCTCAGGTCAAGGTCAGTCCGTCAGTCCGTCAGTCCGTCCGTCCGTCCCAAGTAGGTCATGTTGGTGACCCAAGTAGTGTCCCAAGTAGGTCATGTGGTGGTGGTGTGTGGTGGTGGTGGTGACCCAAGTAGGTCATGTTGCATATGGAAAGACGTCCCGCGACGAGATAAACACATTGGTGTCGGTTTCACTTCTCTATCGTCATTAAGTCGAGCTATTGCCATAACACTGTTGATGACCTCGGATGGTCTCGGCTCACCCTGTAGGGGTCACTGAACAAAAATGGCACCTAAGTCATCAAGAATGTCCTATAACATGATCCAGTAGGAATTAGACTGCTATCTTGCGTCTCCTTATAATAGAAAGCATTGAAATATTTCCCCTTAGACTTATAATGGGGAGGTCACGAAATTAAACCGACCTTAGGTCGCTGATATTAAAAATTCAAGATAAACAAATTGTAGATATGTGACCTTATGAAATCCTGTAAGTGTAAAACCAATCATCCCAAAACTGTGACTGTGGTACGACCACAAGTTTTTTTGGGAGGTGGGGTCACGTGACCTGGTCTGGTGACCTGACCTAAGATGACCCGATGATTGTTTTACATAATATGGACAATTTATGCACAAACAGCGGTGTCAATAATGGCGGCGCTGCGCGTCGCCGTTTTCCCGCTATCTGCAAAAAACCTGAGGGGTGTCTAACCCCCGGAACGGCGCTGGTTAAAATATAGGGATGATGTGAGCATGCAAGTTAGGGTATTCATGTGAAGTAAAATAATGACCCCAGCACAGCTGGGGTAATTTTGGTATGTGCCCCTTTTGGTCGGGGCCACTCAAAGCACTTTTACCACCCCTGCAATGGTGTTCGCCTGAGATACCAGTCAATGGCAAGCTGACAAACGTTGGTATTTACATATATGGACCATGTCAGTCACACACGAATAGGCCTAAGGATTGCAGAAAGCTTAATTTACAGTACAGACAGTACATCGCTAGAACTCATACGGCATCAGTTACATCAACATCAAAATGCACAGTTACTGACTGACTGACTGACTGACTGACTGACTGACTGACTGACTGACTGACTGACTGACTGACTGACTGACTGACTGACTGACTGACTGACTGACTGACTGACTGACTGACTGACTGACTGACTGACTGACTGACTGACTGACTGACTGACTGACTGACTGACTGACTGACTGACTGACTGACTGACTGACTGACTGACTGACTGACTGACTGACTGACTGACTGACTGACTGACTGACTGACTGACTGACTGACTGACTGACTGACCCACGGCTCGGTGACAGTGAGCTGTCGCGCGGTAGCCAAACCTGGCGGCGCGGGTCGCCGTCAGAGCAGTTCCAGGAAACAGCTCCACGGGGGGGGGGGGGGGGGGGGGCTCGAAACACGCCGGAAAGGGATGTTGCTTACATTAGAATACGTTAGATAGATACTCGGTTCAACTGTGCAGGATTCTAAGGAGAATGGAGTATGGGACCTTCCTGTTTCCGAAAGTAGCGCAAATTGGATTGTTGATTTGCATGTTACTGTCTATGAAGTGGTATATGTATCTACGTCCGGCTCGTGCGTCCAGGAGGGTAGACCGGAGCAGCAAACATTGCTTAAGGTCTGGATGAGCTATGCTGCTATGTTTGAGCAAGATTGAGTAAATAATGTTAATGAAAGGAACCGTTAATTAATTCTTCTTCTAATAAAAATGCACGTTCAACCATCGGGGGGGGGGGGGCAATTACTCCCTCCCTTCCTTACAGGTCACATGGGCCCCACCGAGATTGGCACAGATACCATTTGCATTAGCTAAATGGCTTTCAAGAAGTCACAGAAGAGCCCTCAAACCAGGCAAAGGTCACTCTGGTGCATGTCAAGGGCCCTCAGAGACACTGAAGGGCTTTCGAAGCCGGCCCAGGGGACCTCTTGGGCATGTCCAGGGGCCCATTGAGCCCACCGATGGACCAAAAAACTATACAGGGGCCTCTCGGACATGTCCAGGGGCCCCATTGAGCCCACTTGAGGGCGCACAAACATGCCCAGGGACTTTTAGAGCATGCCCTGGGCCCATTGAGCCCACTCAGGGGCCCCAAAAACCTGCCCAGGGGCCTCTAGAGCATGTCCACTTGTCCAGGGGCCAATTGAGCCCACCCACGGCCAAACAAACCTGCCCAGTGGCCTCCGAGCCTGGCCAGGGGCCCATCATAGTCTGTTTTGGGGCCTCTCGAACCTGCCCAGGGGCCCATTATAGTTTTCCCAGAGGCCCATTGAGTCTGTTCAGGGGCCTCTCGAACCTGCCCAGGGGCCTCTCGAGCTTGCCAAGGGGCCCATTGCGCCTGTTCAAGGGCCTCTTGAACCTGCCTAGGGGCCATTAGAGTCTGTTCAGGGGCCTCTCGAACTTTCCCAATGGTCCATTGATCCTGTTCAGGGGTCTATCGAACCTGCCCAGGGGCTATTCGAGTCTGCTCAGGAACCTCTCGGCTTGCCAAGGGGCCATTGAGTCTGTTCAGGGACCTCTCGAGCTTATCCAGAGGGCCATTGAGTCTGTGAACGGAGCCCTCGAGCCTGCCCAGGGGTTGCAAGCCGTCGCCTGGAGCGCCTGCTATAGCTGGAGCGCCTGCTAGCCGTGGTCGGCGCGGTCATAATGAGCGGTAATGTGTTGTACTCTGACCCACCTGGTGCAATGTTTTCTTAGATTTAAAAAATTGTAATTTGATAATTCTGACGTTTTTTTTTATTTGGGGGGGGGGGGGGGGGGGGGGGGGGTGGTGGTAGTAGAAAACAATTTAGCAATTTTCCTCTCAGGAGAGTGTTGCAATATTTGTCAGCCAGGGGCGTCGCCGACGAGAAGGTCGGGGGGGAGGTCTGGGCAAACTCCCCCACTTTTAGAAGGCGGGGAGGGAGGGGGCTGGGGGGGGGGGGGGGGGGGGGGGGGTCGACCCCCCCCCCACACACACACTTTTTGCGGGGGAAATATTAACAATTTATCGTAAAAATTGCCTTTGCAGTGCAGTCAAAATCCAGCTATGCCAAAAACTGGAAAATTTCGCGCCGCTTCGCGGCATGACACTAGTTTCGCAATTGCTTATGCAAATTTGGAAAATGGGAAAAAGAATCGCATTAAGTGTCTGGCAGAGGCTCTCCTTGGTGGTAATTGCTGGCCCCAGCCCAGGGCCCATTCCCTTCATACAATATTCACTTTTAAGTTTCAAGCAGGCTACATGTTTAGCTAGTTTGCCGAGTTCCGAAAAAGGCGACCCGAACGCAAGTCGCAAAGACGAGGAGATCGGCACCTGGAAGCTGCTCCAGCGGTGCACAATTTGATGGACCGAAGAGCTAATAGTGGAAACAGGCCAGGACCATCTCCCCAAGCCATCTCACCTCACGGTCTGGTTCCAATATTAACATTTCGTTTTCCAGGACCTAAAATTAAAATTTTTACGCCGCTTCGCGGCGTCACATCGGTAGTCATCGTCATCGGTTCGTCGTAACGCTGAATTGAATGACTAACATTTTTAGCTTATTATCTTCTACAGGCCTATATTTCTGGGTTTCATCAGGCAAAACCGTAAAAAGGCGCTAACTAACAAGTACATACCTACCTACTATAACATGAAAATCCACATACAAATGTTGCAAAGGCTTAAATACACGTATCAAAATGGAGGTGCGTTTTTTCGTCATTTCAGCCGACCCACACTCAAAAGCCGACCCCCACCTGTTGTCAGCTAAGATAGGTTTTCTCTCCTGTACGTAACAATACAAATTAGTAATGCGCTCAGTACCATGCCTACTGAGGGTCCTGGTCCAATCCAGCTCATCAAAAGTAGACGAAGAAAATTGTTAAAAGGGGCCTCACAAAATAAAGTGGCCGAAATCCGTAGAGTTTTTCATATCCAGGTTTTTTTTGGGGGGGGGGGGCTTCTCCAAGTGGCTTGCCCCCCCCCCCCTTCTGAAGGTCTGGCTGCGCCCCTTCCCAGGGGTGCGCTTTGTCCCGGTCTACCACCCTATATTTCCAGTGTAGTTTTATGTTCGAGATAATCAGGAAGCCATAACTATGGATACTATACCTCATCATCTTATCTCTATGGTCTCACAATGTGACTCGGGATCTTATTCGCTGACATCAAAATTTCGCGTTGTTTTCGAGCTTGAATAATTATTTGACAAACATTAGCGCAATACATGATTGTAGCCGTTTCAGTAATAGGACGTTCCATTTTGACAATATTGAGACCTAAAATGCATGCTACCAGTGGCGGATCCAGGATTCGGTCAAGGAGGGGCCATCAATTGCAGTGGTGCCTCTACTTATACCTAAATCTGAAAACTCAACGGATTTGGTCCACTATATTTTGAGGGTGCCCCTATTTCAACATTTTTTTTTGTTATTGACAAAACGTTGGCTATAGGTATTTGCAATATCACTCGTACCCTTTATATCATTTAAAGTGCTGCGAATGGTGCTAAAATATATAATTTGTACAGTCGAGGGCGGACCCAGACGGCTGATTAATAAGGGGGTGGGGTGGGGGGGGGGGGGGGTCAACTTGACCAAGAGGGTATAAGTCGATGCTCGTGACTGCAGGGGGGGGGGGTAGCCGTTTTGATGAGCAGTAAATCTTATGCATGCGATAGCAGTGTATCATATTACTTTGTGTCTAGTGCGGACTTCAAAAATGATCTTGAACTAAAAATAGGCAGGATTTTGCGAGGGGGAGGGGGCTTGAAGAAATTTGTCACGAAAGCTGCCCTTAAACTTAACTACCAATGATATTTACGCACAATGGACACCCACACAACTATTATTGCGAATTTGAGGTTTTGATGGGCTGGAGAACTAATTTGTCCTATTGGAACCAGGATGCAGGGTCAACACGAGGAAATATGTCTGGAGCAAAAGGTGGGGTCAAAAGACATGTTGCCCCCCCATTTAAGGCCAAAGGTGGGGTGGGGTCATGGCCCCCATGTCCCCCCCCCCCCCCTTGCGGCCGCCAGTATGTACAGTCTATATTCGACCCCCTTTGCACTGGAAAAGAACACCGAATGATTTCCGCCGCGTAGCGTCGCGGATTATTTTGCTTTATTTTTTGGGTCTGGATAATTAAGCCCTCAAAAACTCGATTATTTTAATTTCATTCATTCAAAAATTGAATTCAGATCAAGGGCACCAATGCAGCCACTCAATGAGATTCTTCCACCGCATAGATAGAAGGAATTTCGCCGCAGTAGCACACAAATGTGATATTTTTTTCGATTTGTTTGCTCACAGAATTATAACAGCTTTGATTGCCGTTGCTTACCAGTTTCAAATACGTTTCATGGACTTCCAACTATGAACCACATTATACAAAAGCTCAAACGGCTGGTACTATGGGTTCGTTCGCGACAACAACAAAAAACGATAGTCAACAAACATCCTGACAACGAAGATTTATCAGGACGCACATATGTAATATGCGCCGCGAAGCGTTGTGTTTTTTGTCTCCAAATTTGTGCACCATTTCCCATAAAATAGGTGGATGTTCAGCAATTTGATGGGGGCACCAGGGCATTGGTGCCCCGCCTCCCCTCCTCCTGGATTCAAGGGGGCTCGGTGCCCGGTGCCCTCCCCCTGTTCCACCGCCTATGTAAGCAGATCCCGACTCCCTCAGGGCGGCCTCAGGGCGGTCAGAGTGCCCCCATCAGGCGGCCAGAGTGCCCCGTCCGGTGGTCAGAGGGCCCCTCAGGCCAGCAGAGGGACCCCCCTCAAGCCTTTTGTTTTGTTGTTTTACTACTACTTTACTTGCACTTTGTTTGCAAGCGGAGTGAAATTCGTTTCGAGTCATTTCGATCACCTATGGGGACCCCTCGGGCCATTGGACTCCTTCGAGGCTCAAGGGGGGGGGGGGGGGGGGGCATGGCCCCCTGGCCCTCCCTCTGGATCCGCTACTGCATGCTACACTGATCAAAAATATCTTACCAAGCGGGTTTCCTAGGCCCTGTGCTATTCACCCTCTGCGTATTATGTAACACCAGCGACCATAGGTGTAGGAACAGGGGGGGGGGATGCCCCCCACACTTTTCAAGCTGGGGGGCCAGCAATGTTAACTGCCCCCCTCCCCCCACACACACACTTTTGAACGATTTCTCCTCCGATCACTGATATTTGTTCGATATGAATGCTTTACATTTGCAAAACTAATGATGAATTTACAACCCCGAAATACCATAACCCGCAAGTGTAAACACCGGGTGGCCGGGGAGGCCAAGGCCCCACTTATTAGGGTGGGGATCCAACAATATTAACTGCTCCCTACTTTTTAGCGATTTCTAATTCTTCAATCACCGATATTGGTTCGATATGAATGCCTTTTAAGTTGGCAGAATAATAATTAATTCACAACTTCACAATCATAGGCGTAGGCACGGGGACTGGGCAGGGGCGGCGCCAGGGATTTTTTGTCAAGGGTGGCAAAATTGACTGAATAGGTACGCATGCATCCTCTTACTGGGAAAAAAGGGCCACGGAAGTATACCATGCTTATAAACCTCGCGACACACAAGATTAAAACCCAAAACATTTCGTCCTATTTTTGTGTTATTTATTAGCTGATAGGTATCTATTTTTGCAAGTTCTTAAAATATTTTAGAACATTTTGTTTTGATACCGGACCCATACAATATTACTAGCACCCCACGATGAATTAACTATGTAGGGGAAAGTATCCTAATAGCGACCCCTCCCTATTTGCGACCCCGATCTGTTTTAGGAAACTGTCCTCATTTTAGGAACATGTCCTCATATGTATTCGAATAATTGAAGCCCGTAACCGGCCTCACATGGTTCTAGAGGAACGCTCCAGTTAAGCCGATACAAAACAGGCGCATTTCTTATGCCAAACGTGTGCATTGCTAGCCTGCTCCTACCATTTGTTGTTGCTGCGATCCCATGAAAACTCATAATATGACTAGGATGTACATTCATATTACAGTTCTTTCAAATGAAACAGCAACTCATTTGTTATTTAACCCTGGCCAGTGCAGGGGGGGGGGGGGGGAGTTGATGCCACCCCCTCGGTTTTTCAGGAATAACTCGCGTAAATATCAACCGATTGCGATGAAACTTTCAGTACCCCACTTGTGAACAATTTGACACAATTATAAAATTCTTAAGTTGTAGGTCTTATTACCAGTGACCTTTGACCTGTTTTGCAAGGTCATGTCAGGCGCAACTGGCGTCCCGTAATATTGATCCTTGTAACTTGTGCAGTTTCATAGTGTTTGTTGTTCAGGAGCATATGCACAGGTGTTGCCAGGGGACAGTTGTGGTTTCCATTGAGGTTGTGACCTCGATTGACCTTTTCAGAGGTCAACCGAGGTCACTGACCTCCGATGACCTCATATTACTTTTTTTTTGGCTTCTGGCAGTTTCTAGGACATTTTGTGACGCTGATTTCAAATATGGGATCCATTTTACATGATTATATGTTCCACTGGGTCATGTGCCCCAACAGGTCAACCGAGGTCACTGACCTCAAATGACCTGCATGACCTGAAATGACCTTTTTGGAATTTGGAAGTTTCTAGGACATTGTGTGACGCTGATTTCAAATTTGGCACCCATTTAGCATAATTATATGCTCATTCGCGATTCTAGCCCGATTAAATTTAATGTATCCGCATTTACAATTTGGTTGAATTTTGGATCTTTGACATGACCTCAGAGGTCACCTAATGACCTGGAACCTTAAAATCGGGTATCAATGGCTTCCTCTCGTGACAAGTAACACGCTCGTTTTTTAATCGAAGCTCTAGCCCAGTTAGGGGCGAAACGCTAGGGGGTGTACCCCCCCCCCCCCCCCCTGCACGGTCACGCACTGATCGGGCGCTGCACGGGCGAGGATTAAAGGAGCTGAAACGTGTCGGACCTCACATTTCCCATTAGCGACCTGTTCGCCTTCTGTGTCCCCTTTTAGCGACCGGGATACAAAATGTGCATTGTGTCAGCATTGTAGCAGTTGATGTCCAATGGGGTTTCCGATGACAACGGCACCAGATCTCGAAAAGTAACGGGGATTATATTGTAATCCCCGTTAAAATTACTCGCAGGCACGTATGCCTTTCTCGTTGTGATGCTCATTGTCGTATAGAGATGTAACATTTTAGCCACCTGTTTTCGTGGGTGAAATGACAATGGAGGTTTCCATAGACCTATTTGCGACCACACCCGTTCGCAAAGAGGGACATTGTCCCTATTTCTGATTTTTGCAAGGGTCCACCAAATTGCAATTCACGACAAATTGCATAGGATATAGAAGAGTTTGCATGTAAGGTTACATAAACAAATGTTATGTCTGTCGGAATATTCTTGTCGTTTAGCTATAGCACTGATAAAATCAGAGCTACGGCCGTTCCCGCTAAGAGGGTCGCTAATTAGGCATCTTCCCCTATCGTGTTTTTCAGATGGTAGAAATGTATAATTAGCCAATACAAGCTTCTGCAAGTATAATCTTGAAATTCAGTACGTTGGACAGGAACAAGGAGAAGGAACGAGTATACTTGTTAGTCGTTTCTTAAATATGTAACGGTTGTACACTATTTAATTGGCTAGGGAAACCCTCAGCTACGCGCGGAACCGGTGTCGCTTTTGTCGTGACGGGGGTTGCAGATGTTGTATTTGTCACTGATTGGATTGGACCACGCCGGGATTGGATCGGTGTGGAGATTGTGCCAGCACGCAGGGGTGGTAAAAGTGTGTTGAGTGACAAATACAAAAATGACCCCAGCTGTGATGAGGTTATGTTTTTACTTCACATGAATACCCAAACTGCATGCTCACATTATCCCTATATTTTAACCAGCGCCGTTCCGGGGGTAGACACCCCCTCAGGTTGTTTGCAGATAGCGGGAAAACGGCGACGCGTATGCAGCGTTGGGGAATGACAGAGGGGTCATAGGGGTAGAGAGAGTGGGAGGGTATGATAGGGAACAAGGAGCTGGGCCGGGTTCCGCTCCACTCTGGCGTGTGGAGGGAGGGGTACGTTGTAGAGTGGGATAACAGTGGAGGGATACATTGTAGGGTGAAGGGAATGGAGAAGAAGATAGAAGGAGGGATAGGGGTAAAGGAGGGTAGGGGAAAGAAAGAAGAGGGGGTTTAAGAGAAAAGAAGAGAAATGGGAGACGAAGAGTGCATCCACTCCACCAGCTGTCATGGGAAGCTGCTGATCCCTCTGGCTGTACTGGGAATCGCTGATCCCTCTTGTCCTCTTCGTCAGCTCGACCTTCGGTGACCTGCCGTGACCTGCAGTGACCTGCAGTGTTCTGCAGTGACCTGCAGTGACCTATCATGACCTGCAGTGACCTGCAGTGACATGCAGTGACATGCAGTGACCTGCAGTGACTTGCAGTGACCTGCAGTGACATGTAGTGACATGCAGTGACTACATGTAGAAGTGAAACTCAAGCACAGCGGCTGCAGGAAGAAGAGGAATGAAGGTAATGAGGTTAACTGGAGAAACCTGAAGACCTGGAGAAGAACCAAAGACCTGGAGGAAGAAGAGGACTACGAAGAGGACAAAGAGGACGAAGAGGGACGAGACGGAGGCGTTCCCGAGACGAATAATGAAGACGATGCGGGAGAAGTACGTGTCTCAGGCAGTGAGGCGACCGCAGACGCCGGCGCCGACGAGCTAATGGAGGAGGACGCCGCTGAGGAGGAGGACGGGCTGAAGAAGACCCGCGACCAGGCAAGGCGCCTGGTCACCTGACTGACGGAGGAAGAGGACCAGACTCTGCGCGTGGCCCAGCCGCGCTCTGCGCGTGGCCCATCCGGGCTCTGTGCATGGCCCATCCTGGCGCTGCGCGTGGTCCAGCCACGGTCTGCGTGGCTCTGCAAGGTTCTGCGCGGGGGGAGGCTCTGCGCTTGGGCCAGTTTCTGCGCGTGGCCAACCCTGGCAAGTCTGGGACCAGCCTGCCGAGGAAATGAAGACCCGGCACCAGCCAGCGTACGGTTAGTCAGTAGCGTACTGTATTGCTTGAAAAGTAAAGTTAAAGTTAAAGTCGAAAATGCAATGGTGTAGGCGCAAAAAGCTGTAAAGGTGAAAATGTAAAAGTGAAGCACTGATGTTGAACGTAATGTAAAGGTGTCTAAATGTGTGGTGTAGTTCGCGGCGCAGTTACTGTAAGTGTGTGCAAAAATGCATAACGTATATGTAGAAGCCAGTCTGGACAGAACTAAGGGGAGAACTTATGGCTATATAACTACGGGGGGTTCAATTCTTTTCCTTCCGAGTTGCGAGGTCGCAACTGTTCGGGTTAAATTTAAAGATGTAGCGGGGTACATCTTCTCAGCATGTTCCAATGCACCGGGCCTGACTCCTCTGACAAAACATTCCGAGCCGGCCGGCGGCAGACGCCCCCTCTCCTCGCATCCAACCCAGACATGCAAAAACTCGGGTCCGAAGCCCGAGACTGCAAGTCTAGTAACTACAGTCATCACAGCCATCGCCAGAACAGCTGAGTAAGCGAGACGACGGCGGGGAGCAACGCCAGCCGGGTGTACGCCTCTCAGGTACACCCATTACGGTACCAGTCCCATTTGCGTACCGGCCCCAGTACCGTCCCTACCGGCGCTGCCACATCACCCCGCCCCCTCCCCTCTATGTCCTATGAGTCAGCACAGCCAGGGCGGCCGCCCAAAGGCAGAGGGACAGCTGTGTAGAGCTGTAGCGCGCCAACAAAGAGACGGGTTTGAAGTAAGGGAAGAATCGTTGTTGAGAAGAAATGCGGATGATAAACCGACACTATTGATGCGAAGTGACAGAAAATCGCAGTCAATTATTACGGAACAAATGACGTGTACGATATACGCGGAGTAAGACGTAAAATCAGAAGTATTGTCTAAAAAGAAGAATTGATATTATCACAAGGGCGAAGAGCTAATTGCAAGTAAGGATAAAATTAGAAATACGATC